>JANIJG010022464.1:0-83460 GCA_024611175.1 Megaceryle torquata
GAGGGGGGGGGGCGGGCGCGGCGGCCTGCGGGCCGACGCCGGGGAGGGAGCAGGTGGGGAGGAGACGGTGCTGACCTCACCGACGCACGTTAGAAAACAGTAATCGGCACCCTCGAGCTGCTGAAGCCTCTGGCTAGGAGGGCGGGATGGTCGCCAAGTAGTAGGGTAGTTTTCTGGTTTTGCTAAGAACCCCTATTTGTGATCTCGGAGCTTTTTTACTGCTCATGCACGGCACTTGCTGCTGCAGAGCACATACTTTACTGGTAGGTAGCATCAACTGGGTGGTCTGGTTAATTTTCAAATTACTGAAGAGCCAGATAAGGGCTCAGTCTTGAGCTCCACAATGAAATAAATTCATAAAATATCATCACGTGTTGTAAAGAGATACCACAAATAAATACATGAATAAATAAAAAATAAATAATTGGAAAACTGTTTCTGTGAATGAAGTCGCCATGTTCCAATCTGTATTTTTATCTTCTTGTGCAGAAAAAGTAAATTTCTGTAAATTATAATTTGTCTTTAAATTATGCAGCATGGTCAGAAACAATGTGAGCCTGTAGCTTTCTGGAGCTTGTAAAATTAGCAAAATTTTAGATGTAATCCTGCAAATGCAGTTGTTGCTATGATGGCATTAAAAACATCGAATAGGATTTGAAAAAGAAAACCCTCAGCAAAATACCCCAGAAAGCAGAAGGGAAACGTATGGCATAAATTGTATTAGGTGCCTTCGGATTATATTTATTTGATGCTTACAACAAAAACTAATAAGGCAGTTAGGGAGCTGGCCTCAGGATTATGGATGCAGTCCTGCCAGCGCTTACGTATGTGCATTACTAGCATTAGCAATTCCAGTAAATTTAAGCACTTAATTACAGTGTTTGCAGGACTAGTGTCTTTGATAGCAATCAGCCAGATAATATCTCATAGGACAAAAAAAAAAAAAAAAAAGGAAAATAAATCGGTTTAAGAATAAATGCATTTACAAATAATACTTCACAATTTGTGTTTTTCCTCCCCAGTTACATTTTATTTCTTTGGATAAGTTGCTAGGCAGCATTATGCTGTTGGTGATGGCATCTTATAAATGAATACTGACAGTTGCAAACAGTGAAACATTGCAACTACATGTAAGCAAAAGAAATCAACATTTGCCAGCAGATGTTGCCTTGTGCAACAGTTTTTTCTGTGGATACACTGGCCTAGGGAAAATAATTCTCTCCAGACCAACTGAGGTTGGAAAGAACGCTGGGAAGCCATCTGGTCTGACTGATCTGCTGAAACCAGGCTCAGCTATGAGATCACACCAGCTTGCTTAGGGCGTTATCCAGTCTGGTCATGAAAACTTCCCAAGATACAGACTGCACAGTCTGCCTGGGCAACCTGTTCCAGTGCTTGATGGTCCTCATAGTGAAGGATTTTTTCCTGACATGTGGTTGGACCCTTTCTTGTCTGCTGTCTTTCCTCCTCCTGCCATGCACCCTTGGGAAGAGCCCAAATCCCTCTTCTTGATGGCTTCCTTGTAGACTCTGGCAGACCACTGTTAGGTGCCTCCAAATCCATCCCCTCTCCAGGCTAAACAAATCCAGCTCTTTTAGTCTCTCCTCACAGGGCAAACGCTTTGTTCCCAACCACCTTGGTGGCCTGCCATGGAACTCACATATTAACATCTTTCATATACTGGAGCAGGGCTCAAAATTGGATGCAGTACCTTAGATACTGCTTAATGAGTGCCAAATGAAAGGGGATTAGTTTCCTTACATGTGGTTTGTATTACAGAATATGCATTTTCTTATATATTTCAAACTACTACCTGGCATCATATTTGCTAACGCAGTGTTAAATTTTGCCCTACCTGCCCCTACTAAGCCTCTATGAACTGCAGCCTGCTAACAGGGACCCATACTTTCAGCAGAAGGTTGGATTCTTTTGGACAGCCTGTCCATGAACCCAACTTGCATCAGATGATGCTAATGCTGGCAGAAGGGTTTAGCCCTTGATGCAATGATGTACCTGCCTATGTGCAAAGGAAGAACAGTAGTATCTTCCATTTAAAGAATTGTGCAGACAGTGAAGGTCTGCAAAGGCCCTTTCTTGCTTTGCTATTTCACCACAAACTTACTTTGTAGCGAAGTAGCAACCATATCTGCCACGTGAAAAGCAACTATGAACATTTTAGGACTTGAATGGTGTATATCATGTATGTAAGGGTTACATAGATATTTATAAAACTTCTGATACAATTTTGCAGAGTCTATCAGTCATTTAAAATCCATGCTGATATGTAGTATTTAGGGCTGAAATTTGGTTTTATTCTGATTTAGAAAATTCCCCTTAACCTAGAAAGGAAACCATAAACACACAGACGAGAACTGAATTTGGGAGTTAGTCTTAAGAAGTTACTTTATGGTAATGTGAAATACGTCAAAAGGAAAGATATGTCTTAGTAAAGATTTACTACTCATCTCCATAAATTTATAACAGATAAAGGATTTTCCTTATTCACTTTTCAAACTTCAACACATGGTTGAAACTGGCCAATGGAGAAACTTCTATTTAATAGGAAATTTTTGAAAATTCCAGAAGTCTGATATTGAGAATTCTATGAGAGAATTCTCAGCCTTACCTATCACTTTAATTTCTGTAACATGATCTGCAAACACAGTAAGATCTTCCTGGATAAAAGATAATTAACAAACAGAAGTTTCCTAGACCTGCTCACTGTAGATCCTGAAGAAAAAGAGGGAATGCAAAGCATCTACTTAGTTTTCCATGTTTTGTTGCAGAATTTGGATAGTTCTCAAGCCCTGTTTTGTTTGTTTGCTTATTTTCTGGGATGCAGTTCAATCAAGCAATTAAAAGGATAAACAGTAGAGTGAATTGTTTCTAAAGGGGGCCAAAGCAAGCAAGTAAGGAACTTCCTTATCTTCCCCATTTTCAGTGAGGAACAGCAGGAATTAAGAAAGGAAAACACTAGTAGGTCCCCAGCACAGGTTGGGGACTAACTGTTCTGTTTTATAAAAGCCAATTGCTACTCTTCCATTTGCTGACATCTGTATAAATAGGCGTATTTCCACAGCAGTATGTGTATTTTAATTATCCTACTGTGGTTGAACTAAGGTAAAGCTACATAAGAAACTGTGAAGTTATGGAATTTTATTTCTGAATTTATTGAAGCTTTCTTTGTAGCTGTCTTTTCCTTACCTTCCATAAGTATCTGTTGAAGAGTTGAAGAGTAATGTAAACAGATTTTTAAAAAATATCCCAAGGAGCTGAACTTCTTGGAAGTGCGATTGCTGGAGTTTGATTTACCACTTAGAAAAGACTAAACTGCTTGATCAGATTTCAGATACTCCATAATAAGTAAAAGAATTCATGAAATATTCATTTTGAAATCATGCTTGAGCTTTTCAAAAAGGTCACAAAATGTCATTTAGAAATTCAGAATTAAATTTCAGACCCAAAGGAAGATTTAATCATTTAGGTGTAGGACACAAGTCAAAACCTGCCCTATTCCTGCTTTGTTGAAGTCTAGCCCCAGGGCATCCAAAGTCCTTAGTCATCTTAATGGCAGTTACCACAGAATTCTGCAGTAGTCTGAAGTCCTGCTCTACACATGCTGAGCAGCACTTGGGTCTTGCCAGGGCTCCATGTGATTCAAACCAGCTCAACAGCCCGGCTTTCTTCCATCTGTCTGCTCTGTGTGGCTCAGGCTGAGTGGTGACCTTGCTGTGAAGCATATAACCATAACAGAAATGGTCATGGTGCAACGTCAGACTAATGACTGCAAGAGAAGATCAGTTACCGTTCGTGAATAATTCTGATTGCAATGGATTACAAAACTGTCATTCTTGAGTGTCTGTGACCAGTGTCAACAGTGATGAACCAAAATAAAGGACATGGAGTATGATTTTCAAAATTCCAAACCTCAAGGAAGGTCCAAAGTGTACAACTATATATTTATTTTGTTTGCTTTAGAAAAGTATTGAGTACTCAGACGAGGATCAATTACAGTGTTCCATCTGCCCGTCCTTTTTTTCATTTCTGTCTCTCCTTCAGTTTTAGTTTAATAGAAGCAGTGGGACCCAGTGCAAGACAGAGTACTGAAACTGTACAAGATAGTTGCTGTTGCCTGGAGACTCTGGTGTGCATATGTTCAACTTGGGCACTCAACCGGAGTCACTGCAGTTTTGCTCTTAAGAAGTCAGCAGTATCTATTTTTTAATTTACTATACTTAGAAACAACCCTTTAGTCAAAAAGATAAGAATGATTTTTCATTGTAACTCATTCAGGTAACTACTTAAAAAAAATACCAAAATCACAAAATTATTATTCTTTTTGTCATTATTTTAGATTTTTCAAGATTTTTCCCAGCAGCAAGGAATGTTGTCCCTTTGAGAAGTATGGCATAATTTGACCACGGGGTGAGAATTTATGTTGGAAAATGACATGACCATTTATATTCTTCCTTGGCCTCTTCAACAATACTGTTAGCTTGGATTACACCAGACCTTGCTTTCTCAAATAAGTGCTAAATGCTTAAGAACACAGTAGTATATTTTAAAACACGTACTATTACTGCTGGCATTCCCAGATGTCTTGCAAGCTCATGCTTAAAAATCTTATGCTTCCTTAAGGCCTCTGTAAAATGAGGGTATTACTGCTGTTTAGGGGAATTAACTAGTAAACATTAAACAAACAAAAGACCTACCTACTATTTAAAGTTTCAACTAGGACCTGAAAGAGTAAGCTTAGGCTTTACACTAGAGTATAACACAATAACATCTTGATTAATGTTGGCCTATGAACTGGTTAGGTAGCTTATTCAGGCCAGCTACATTGAGGCCAGCTCAGGTTTAATCTTGTTCTAACCTTGATCCTATAATGCCAAAAGCTATTTCTATTCTCTGTGTGATACCATCAGCTGTCCCAGATTCCATGTCATGTCAGCAAAATGAACACAAGATTTTCTGTTCTGCACAGCTCTGGTGTACTCTGCCTCTTGCTCCCTTCCAAGGATGCCATCGCTTAGCACAGCAGTGTCTCTCCATGGCTCTACGCATTTCTGAACTGTTTAATTCAGACAGATTGGAGTTAACTTCAGCAAGTATTTTGGTCCATGGGTGTTAAAGTGGTATGCTGGAGATCTTTACAGCCATATCATTTAATGGTTGTATATCCTTGACAGAAGTGATGAAGAATCACTGGAAGCTTCCAACTCTTCTCATTCTACATTTTATGGAGAAATAATAACTTGTGTGATATGTGGGATTTTCAGCTTCTGGTTATTTTTAGAAAATTGTTATGTAAGCGAATGCCTGTGCAATGTCTTCACTGATAAAAACTCGTGGTGTTACTAAAATGGCTTCCATGGAAATAAAGGATGATTATTTGACAAATTTTTGCTGGTATCTTTTTTTTTTTTTTTTTTAAAGCTTAGACTGTTCACTGGATGGGCATTTTCCTTTGTGTTTTTAAAAATAAAAAAAGTCCTTAAAAATAGCATGAGAATGTGGTTTGCAAAGTCAGTGGCTTTGGTAAAGTGACAACAAAATTAAGCTGGCCACTAAGAGGTTGTAATAAGGGAGTAGAGAGAGTCCATCTGCTTCCCCACACCACATCAAATCCTGTTCAGTATCACAGTATGTCATCAGAGTCATAGAATTATGGAATATTTCAGATTGGAAGGGATCTCTGGAGGTCATCTAGTCCAACTCTACTGCTCAGAGCAGGGTTGCCTAGAGCCAGTTACCCCGAACCCTGTTCAGATAGCTTTCGAATACTTCCAGGGCTGGAGATGCCAGAGCTCTGGGCAGTCTGTTCCAGGTGTTAGACCTTTACTCTTACAGTAAAAAAGCTTTTTCTTCTGAGGTGTTTGGGTTGTTGGGGTTTTTTTTTGGGGGGGGGGTTGTTTTTTGTTGGGTTTTTGGTTTGGGGGTTTTTTGTGGTTGGTTGTTTTTTTGTCTGTTTGTTTTGGTGTTTTTGTTTTTGTTTTGTTTTGATATGTTTTGTTTTTCCCTTATATGTTCTTATTCCTCATTTTACTACAAAAACAATTCTGTCAAAGTTAAGATATTGTTTGCCTTTAAAAAAAATATTTTAAAAAAATCACTGTTTATGAGTTACCTATTCTACCCCAGTGCTTACAACTTGGCTTTCACACATAATGTTACATCACATTTCAGAAGGCTGTGAAACCACCAAAGTGCTATCACCAGTTTGAATAGGACATTACACTATCAGTTCCTGTCCTGGTAAATAAAATTACAGAAGAAAGGTTTATTGTAATATCTGACCATACCAAATCCTGCAAACATTTAATAAGAACACTAACAGAGATACACTTAAACTGAGGGTCAAGTGTAGGTGTGTGTAAAAGAACTTATTTTCTTGATTCCACACCTTTATTTGAAGACATATGTTGTCTGACAGGTATTATTTAAACCTATTGCCTACTTCTCAAAAGATTGTTCACTCTTAGCAGTATGTTCCAGCTCCTCATCCTCCTCAGCATTGTGTAGACTTTCTTTTCTGTCTTTACTCTGCAGGTAGTGACATTACAATGTGTAAAGTGTACATCTACCAATCACCTACACTTCTGAAACTCGAACATGTAGGAAATGTAGCATTTCACACATGCTCTACTTCATACAGGTGTCTGTTATCCAATAGAGAACAAAGCTCCTTAAGGCAATGTAGAGGAGTGGCTGAAAGGAAGTGAGCAGTCCTCAAGACAGCATGTCAGGTTCTCATTTAGAAAAAGACTGCTCCTTGTAAATGGAATTTACAGTCTGTTTGGGAGACAGTTAGCTCCTAAATATATATATATACACATCATGTGTACATATATACATGCATGTATACAAACATTCTAGGCTTAAATGATTATGTAATAAATCTGAGTAAAGATTAGAATCCAGTATGGGAGCACTGAGATATTTTATTAAAGGCATGTATACATGAAAGCAATTAATTTCTGGGTGCACATCTTAAGTACTGCACCCTTGGACTCTGTAACTGCACCTTCTTCAAGTTTAAAATGGCCACAGCCAAAAAATATATATTAAATAAAACCCGGACAGATGGAAATAAATTTAAAAAAGACAGTGACGGGTCAATGCATCATGATGGATGTTTTGTCCTTGCACGCTTGAAGTTATAGTTTGCAAGCTGTTTGAAGGTCTTGTGAATACCTACCAGCACTAGCCTGAAGAGGGAAAAAGGAGGAAAGATGAACAGATGGCAACATCTTAATTTGTGGATTAAAGATACATTTAGTGCCAAAAGGGAATTACTATTGTTTAAAATGCAAAGCTTTCTATTTATTCTTCTTTAACTCCAGGCTTCTGGCTGTACAATTTCTGACACTCATATTGTGCTTAGAAGTGCTCCTGTTTTGAATCTTAAGGGGGTTTATTTATTTATTTTAATATATTATTGTAGCACTACAAATAAATTTGAAGAACTATCAAACAGATAGAATGCATAGTGCTGCATTAACCATGGACTTCAAAGTTCAAGGACTCTCAGAAAAAAAGGCCTGACAATATTACTTACCTTTTCACTGGATCCATCAAAGTAAAATGGATGAAGTTAGCACAACTATAAACATTTGCAAAAGTGAATCCAATAGATTTCTCTTAATACAGGATTTTTACCAGCTGCATTGCATGAGAAAATTCTGTAGCATATTTGCAATATGTAATAAGTTATAAAGGATAGCAGAGCTGTTAAAAAGTTGTATACAAGATGCAATGTCTGTATACAGGGCTTTTAGATTTTTTTACATTCAAATTCTATTATTTTAGGGTAAAATTATGTGTCATATACAGGATATTACACTACAAGTAAAGAGCCAAGTTTTACACTTCACACCTTCAAGACAGCCTATTGAAATAAGAAAAAAATCTTGTGTTTTAATAGTTCATTGGAATCATATTTTGTTTTAACCTGTGTATCTTCAGGGAATAAGAATGTATGTTTACAAATATGCTAGATCAGATCTTGTCCAATCTATTATTTAGTCCAATCTATTATTATTATTCAGGGAAATTTTATGCTTCAATTGCATGTGTAGTTGACTAAACCCTGGATTTTTATAGGCCCCATCTGGACTTTAAAGGTTCTTTGGGCATCTATCATACCAACAGAGCAAAGTCAAATGCTTGATGCATTTGGTTTTGGTTTTTGCAGGAAGTTCACTAGGAGAACTATTTATGTTAGCAGGAATCCTGGAAATTGTACCCTTGAGTTCACTATGTAAAATGTAAGACACCTAATTACACTTTTAGGAAAGGCAGCATCTGAGTCACAGGATTTTCAACCAAATCTTAAAATGTTTTCTAGAACAGTGTAATCTGTGGTATACCAGATATTTAATATGAAGATAAAACAAGAGTTACTCATTTTGAGAAAGCTACCGAGAGGTTTAATCTCCAGTATAGGCTCTGGAACCAGTGAAAGTCTCTTTTTAAAGCAGCTGCCTGCTTTAAAAATGCCTGTTTGTATTTATGTCTGTGTAGATTAGGACACCTCTATCCTACCGTCCTGTATGGTGGAAGTTTCTTTCTTTAAGAGCCTTCCATCCCAGGGAGATATCAAGCAATCAGCAATTTCCCACGACAAGCAGAGGGATCAAAAAGTGTTGCAACTTTTCTGTAGCACGAAGAAATGCACATGGCTGTTCCTGTCACATTTTATTCATTTAGAGAGACTATCCTTCATTTTAGCTTAGTCTTAAAGCACTTCCAAAATCTCCCACTGCTCTGATGAGGTATTGTACTGTGTTTTAGTGAGTCATTAGGAAACGGCTAACTAACAGTGGTTTTAAATATGCAATCACTCAGGCTGGTGTAGGTTGGCTGCCTGTGGTGTCACACAGTGCAATGCTGTGGGCAGGTAACCTTGGGGAAAGGAGGGGACAGAGGGACCCAGGGAGGCAGGCAGGAGGGAGATGCTCCAGCAGCTGGGCAGGCATGCTGCAGCTGGGGAGCACTAGTCCCGTCTCCTCAGCGGTGCACATTTCTCCCAGCACGTTACAGAGATTATCCCAAGCAGCCATCCATCAGAGGACAGGGGGGATACACATACCTCAGATATTTACGGTCCCTGCACTTTGAGAATGAGACAGTTCGTTCAGATCTGTGAAGTTCACATCTGTGAACCGCCACTTTTAAAACATCAAAATAAACCATCTGGCTGCACAACTGTTTCTAATTATTTCCCTGCCTAGACTGTAAACTTCGGGGTTTGGCACCGGCCTCCCTCCCAGAGTGCTGCCCAAATCCCGCTCCCAGGCAGCTAATCAGAGCCACTGCAGCACAGAGGGAGCAGCCCTGGAACTGGGTTTGTCCAGCTCGCGGCTCTCCACACACCCGGTGGGTCTATCCAGCCGTCTGTCCGCCTGTCCACCTGCAGGAGTTCTCCATTTGTGACGTAACTGACACCATGTACGCACAGGGTCTGTCGGGGCTGGTGGTTCTGCTGCTGGTCACCCTCCTGCCGGCCAGTCACCCTGAGCTGCCAGCTGGCCCCCTGGCCCCACGGTAAGTGTGGCTTTGAAGCCTCCCGGGCGGGTTGTGACTGATTTACAAGAAGTCAGGAGTGTGGAGTCTGGGGTTGCGGAGGGAGCAGTGGAGTGGTGTGAGAGCTCTTCTGCCTGCTTAAGAGTGTAACTGAGGGAAGTGCTCTGGGTCACTGAGAACCCAAAGTGGTGTTGTGCAAACTGTAGGGGTTTCTTGCAATGATGTATGCCATGCCCGAGATGAAGACTTGTAAAGCAGTGAAGGGGGAAGGCCTGGATAATGATGACTTTACACCCAAACCTCTTAAGTTCTGCTGCCTGAGGGGAGCGAGCGCCTCGCCACAACCTGCGTGTTCCCGCTCTTTGGTGCAGCAGCAGGTACCCTTTGCTCTTTGTATCCACCAGGGCCAGCTCCTTCTCGCTCTGAGAGCCAGCAGCTCCTTTGCTCCAGAGCCTGCAAATGGTAGTGTCTGAGAACTCCAGGTACCAGTCACCTGAATCCTCAGTATTCCCTGCTATTGTGAACACCATTTTATGGCTTGGTTCTTTTTTTCTACAATCTATCTCCTGATGAGGCAACATGTGATTTTCCCTGTGTCCGTCCTGAGAGTTGTGATCTCTGTGTGCTCCAGTGCATGGTACAATTGCATGGTGGAGCTGCAAATCTTCAGCTATCATCTGGATTCTGCTGACTTTACTAAACCCACAGCCACAGACCACACTATTACATGGAAAGCAGTGAATACTTTGATTTCCTTTTCCAATGAAAGCATATATCTGACAACCAGAAGGATTATACTTTGGCAAGTGTATTTTATTAGAATCAACCATAGTTTTGTGTTTTGGTATCATATATTCCTGCTATGATGCCTAGATTTTTGGATATAAACATCTTTTCCAAATCTTTTGGAATAATTCAGATCAAAATGTTTCATGATAATTTATACATATATATGCATATATACCAGATATGCATAATGAAAAAGAAGATAAACCTAATGCAGTTAACAGGGTGAGCAAAATACAATACAAGCATTCCTGCACGTAGCAATATGATTTCTGGTGAAAGAGAACAAAACTGGGTGATTTGAGGCAAGTAATAATTTACAAAATATCTAAAATACTGTCATTAAAACATTCTGGGGACCATCTTAAGCCATAACAGGAGGGTGGTTTCCCATGAGCTAGGCTCTTATTGGCTTGGAGCTGCAGCCCCTGTCTTTGACCACAGCTTGCTCTGTTTGCTGTCCTCTGCAGGAGTGGTTCAAGTAGTCCTTCTTTGTGCCGTCTGTCCCGGACTGAGTCGGAGCTCAGGTGCCGCGTCCCAGGGGGGAGGCTGTGCAGTGGCAGAGGCAGATGTGAGTGTGGGATCTGCATCTGTCAAGTAACCGAGCCTGGCAAATACTATGGTCCACTCTGTGAGTGCCATGACTGGGTGTGTGAAATCTATGATGGGAAGATCTGCGCAGGTAAGAAAGCCACTATTGTGACAAAAGCTTAGAAAAAATGAGATTATGTATTATAACCAGAAAAACCCAGCACACTGATACAGTAGAGATACAGTTATGTATGTGTCCCTGAACCATGACTCTAAGCAGGACTGTGGGCACATTGAAGGATTTCACCAGATTAAAGGCTACAAGTCAAAAACACTCTCTGCCATAAACTGACACTGCCCAGAGTGAGCTTCATCTGCAGCAAGGGCAAAAGCAGGAGTTGCTTTGGGTTGGAAGTTTTGCGAACTGTGTTTTGAATCTAATACAGGAGAAGATATTATTTGTGTTTTTCATATAATATTGCTGTGTTTCAACTGCTTGCCTAATGACAGCATACAGTATCTACCAGTAACTATCTCTGAACAATCAGTTTTTGTCCTGTAAGTATTTTTTTCTCTTCTACTATGAGGAAGAAGGTGTGTTGTAACAGGTACCATGCTGAGAGTGTATACATATGAAAACTCTGTTTTTCTCTAAGTAATGATAATGCTTTCCAACTAGAGACTTAAACAATGTAATTATATTGTGCTTTCAGACATTTCCCCACTGACACTGTATTCTTTAATGACAGATGAAATAATGAACATTTCTGTCACAGAATATAATCCCTGCCAGTTGTTGGCACACATCACTTGGTTTGCACCAAAACATTATCACTCTTTCATCTTTCCAGCTGTCTTAAGTTTCTGAGCTATTTTGGTCAGATTTTGGACATTTTTTTTTTTTTTTTTAAGCAGCTTAGAACAGGATTTTAGAAAAAAGAAGGGAGAAGAAATGCCATCACATTCCTAAGGGGATTCATCCTGGAGCTTGATAAAAGTGGCCAGAAGGGCACTTCATTTCTAGCATCCCTTCTTCAACAGCTTTACCAGATTCACACAAACGTGTCATCTTTTCAGGCCAAAACATGCAATTAGGTCAATGGGAGTGTTACAGGAATTCTTCTAGTACGAGGATAACACAAACGCATTCCAGCAGTGGGTTTGGCAAATTTTATAGGAAAAAAGAGCAACTTATTCTAGCAACAAAGTATCTAAGAAGTCCAATAATAACATGAAAAGATCAAGGATTGGATTATGGGAAAAATATTTACATTTGGCACCTTTGACTTTCGAGTTCTGTGGAGAAACTGATTTATAGATTCTCTGGTCAGCAGTGTTAAGTCCTTTTACATATGAAATATTGGGGGTCCGACAATCACTTCAGTGCTTTCCTGTCCCAAATGGGAATTTTCTGCCTGGTGTGATTGGTGTGATTTTCAATATGCTTGCTGTTATTGCTGTGGTTGTTGTTAAAACGAAACTGAAAGCTCCTTCAATTTTAATATTCTGCTACAAATTGCACTATTATGTTCCTGTTAATGTCCTGAGCAGTGGCTGCAAGTTTTGTCAGTGCTTTGGTGGAAAGGAGTGCTGACAGGATAAACAAACCCAAGAGATTTCTAACAATAGTTAGCTTTTGTGTAGCACTTCATGCAGCAGTTCAAATATGTGAATGTTAAGTAATTACATACTTTAAAAAAAAATATTTTGGTAGTTGTCACCCTTTGTAGGTGGAGTATGGAAGAAGTCACATTACCACAGAGATGTCAAATAATTTAAATTCACTCTTCTGACAAAAAAAGTAGTAAAAATTTCAATACAAGTCATGAGGAGGGAAACAGCTGTGAAAGGCCTATGGGTTTTGCTTCTCTGGTATTTTTTTGAGAACAGTACTAAACATCCAGCTGACTTTGTTGGAGTACAGGTCTGCCCAGTACTGCAGAAGTACCCAGGACACACCTGGGTAATTCCTTCAGGGCTGGGACATAGGGTCTGGATCTGGGTGGTGAAACTTCTCCTTTTGGGCTGGGCTTACTGCCCTCCTCAATTTTTCCCCATGTTTTCAGTAACTTAACTTTAAGTTGTGTGTATATGGGAAGAAAAGAATATAGAAAAGATGGTCAGATTGGGTATAACTCTCAGGAGTCTGGACCTTGTGTTCCATGAATAACATCTTCCCCCCGACTATTCAGTGAACCTCATCTTCAACTAATGTTTCTTAACATTACACCACCAAGCTGATTTCCTATGGGTGACAGACTTTCCATTTTTCAGCAAATTTTTTTGACTCAAAGATGTGTTGGTCTCACACCAGTTTTCTTCCTTGACTCTTTTCTCATGCTGTTTGTTGGAAGCACAAAACAATTGAAACTGCAGAGCTCAACACAGCTGATAAACATCTGTTGACTGGGACAGACATAGAGACCGGGTGAAGATACAGTGGTCTGTGTTCTCATGGCACCAAGGAGGAGTGGGGAATGCAGTGAAGGCTTCTTATCCCATTCTCAGGCATATCACAGCAGTTACCTGCTTCTTGCAGAAGCTACCATGGAAGTCATAAATGTTTTGTGCCACTGCTAAACGCTGACCACCAGGAACAACAGCTTGTCCATAGTCCCACTCATACACTTTGCTCAATAGTAGTGAGCAAGGTATAAATATTATCCTTATTTCGGACCTAATTTGAGGCACAAGTATACAACACCAAGTCACAGGGACAGACTGATGGGTTTGTTCTGCTCGCCCTCCCTAGAAGGGATGCCTTTTGGCAAGACTTGCAGCCTTGGCTACACCAAGTGGTTTTCCCCAAGATATTCTAACTGTGATCACAGTTGTGTGGTTTTGAGCTATACAGGGACTCTGCAGCTCTGTGCATTTATCACTGACAATCTTAAAGAATCTGTGCATGTTGCAAGTGTAAATAAACCATACTATTCGTGCATCCAACTGCTGCTTGTGAATGCAACCGGACTTGCAGCACACAGGATGTTTGTGCATCTGGTGTCGGACCTATAGCCACAAACAATTAAATTGGCATATCAGTTAAGAGATAAGTCCAGCCACCCCCAATCCCTCTAATCTCTGAGAACCAGCCTTTTTTTAATCTGCCTGCTCTATCATAAGGTTTAAAGAACAGCAGTCCCAATACTGTCATTCTCTTTGCAATGCTGGTGACATATTTATTTAGTCCTTTGCTGCTGATCTTCAAGGAGATGAGCTAAGAGGAGGAAGACGGAATCAAACACTGAATCAAAACCCCAAAGCATTTATCCTTCATTCAGAGCAGACAACATATTTGTTGCTGTTTATTTGCAAGTAGTAGTTCTGACCTCAGACACTTTGATATTGCCTCGGACTTTCTTAATATAAGTGGAGCCTGTGCTGTGTGCAAAGGAAAGTTGAATGTGGCAATAATTCCTATCGTATTGCTGCTTAATGCCTATTTTTATGTGGTTTTGCAGTATAGAGGAATTTTAGTGCTTTGGTTTATTGTTTGGGTTGGGTTTTTAAATTTTTTTTCAGTTAATCGTTTTAATGTACCTGTGATTACTGAAGATAGAAAAAGTATACTAAGTACAAACTTCCATGGCCAGCTGGAGTGGGAACAAGATAGGTATTCATAGAGAACAGACCATGGAAATTGCCAGCTGAGACAGGAGACAGTATGATTGCACTGCTCAGAGTTGGTGACATCAAGGGACAGATAAGATTAGGTGGCAGCATAGAAAACAACATATGAAGAAGGTTCCTCTTTGCTCAGAACTATAGTAATTGCCTTTATTTTTCCATAGTTTACAAAAAAAGTTTTCTTCCAGACTGAAATACCTTTTACACTTGCAAAATAATAGTGGCTCTACATGATGCACCACTGTCATAAGCAATTGCTGGGTAACTTTTCTTGCCACTGTTCCGGCCAGTGAAAAATTTTCCCATTTCTTTCTCCAAAGCTGTAGTTGCTCTAAGTGCTGTACCTATTTTAAGATTAGTTCAGCAATGTAATGGCAGTGTTAGTCATAGATTTTCACAGACAGAAGTGTTACCATAGTTATGTGAAGGATGGAAAGATATCAGTGCCATTATTTTCCACTCTGTGAGGATTTAAACTATGCAGAGAACACAAGTGAAAAATTAAATTGACAAGGATTGGATGTAGAAATACAAGATATAAGACAAATTAAAGTATTGATGTAATGTGTAGCTACGCATCTATGTGAATTTATTGGATATGTGGCCCTATATATCACTTGAAGATAGTTGGGAAATGGAGAGCAGAATTTTGAGAACATTTTGAGCTGAGGACTGCTCTTTGCACAAAAGCTGAATAGTGGTTTTGGACAGAGCTATCTTACTCGAGTTGCAGATGCAATAACAACCACCCCTTTGTATTCATTCTGAAGGGAGATCTGACATGCTGATTTTTCATTGAGCAGCATTTCTTGCTGCAAGTGTGAAGAAAAGCCAGTCTATGACCTGCACTGATTGTCATTTGATCTGAAGTGAAATTCAAAAGCCTGGATTTTGAGACTAGGTGTAAGCCTCTTCTCTGACAGAGGTCACATTTCCAAAGATTCAGCTGTAGCACAACTGGTCACTGGAGACATAGTCTCCTAAAAAGAACAAGTTAAAAATAGGTCAGGAGGCTACTAATGAAAATTGAGGTTGCAGTCCTTCTTTTGACCTAGTTTGCTTTAGTTTGGATTTCAGAACTTGGCATGTGAGATTTCCTCCTGAAGCAGGAGTTTGTAGGTGTGACAAGAGTGTACATATTCATCTCAAAACAGGTACCCCAGTTACTAGTAGAAGTGACATGGTGATAGCATAGACCTCATTGCAGGCTCATTGCCTTACTAAGTGTACAAGGTCCCATCTGACTTACAAAGCACAAGCTAGATGTGTATTATTCTCATATTTATGCTGTTTATCTAGGTAAACTCAAGCAGTTTTTGCTACATCTACAATTGTCATAGTTCCAAATGCAGCATGTACATTCATAGCAGTGGTGACTGAGGCATGAGGAGGCAGCCCAGAGTCACTGTGACAGAAATTACCAGAAGGGAGGCATTTTTAAAATACCTTATTAAACAGTTGGTGGCTAAACATCTAGCCCTCATTTGGAGCACCTTCAGTCCATTGTCCATTTCAAACTAAACACTCATCTGCAGATGTTACTCATGGAGAATATGCGATGTTAAAAACTAAAAGTGAGTACACTGGGCATGTGGAATGATAGGATTTTTGCATCACCTGTCAGAGCTGGAATGCAGTCCCTCTGGCCATCACCAACAGCATAGTGGCGGGGAGTAGCACATCTTTCATCTTTTGCCCTTCTTTAGACTAGGGTGACAAGCTTATCTGTTGCAGAGAAAAATCAAACTTTCTGGCAAGCTTTGACAATGTAAATAAGTGTTCTGAAGTGGGTTTGCATTTTTGTGCTATTCACAGACTGATAATCAACCGAAGTCTTTATTTATTTGAAATCATGCCTGTTATGACAAAAAGCTTTCACAAACTGAGCCCCTTTATGACACTTGTGTTTCACTGTCATCAATACAGAAAAGATGTGGATGATAGAAAATAGATGTACCTAATATTACAGAAAAGTGTATTAATGATCTTACCTGCTTCATCAGTGGATGGGTTTCGGTAAGTGTTCTTATGACAGTCTTTGTCAGACAAACTGACTGTCTTGGTAAGATTTTCTGTGCTTATTTAAATTCTTTTTTTGAGAGCTAGTCCTATAAAGACCTTCAAACCATCCATCACCTTCTGCCACCGGACTGTAGACCTTTCAGTTTAGGTGTTCCTGGGTAATTTGCCTGGACAAGGAACATGTCACTGTTTAAAAAAATTTCCATGAGCTTTTTTAGGAAGAAATAACACATTGTTAGTGCTGTCCCAGGAAAAAAAAAAAAGGCAATTCAGGCCTAAAAAGGACTGGTGCTTTGTTTCCATGCAAAGGAAGATCCAGAGTATGTATGTCATATTGGGACTTACTACTGTGTTAACTGGAGCAGATGGTGGTGGAGGGAGGCCACCTTACTTTGTGTTGTACCACAGCTGCATTGTTGGAGTCAGATTTCCTGTGGAGCTGGAAGAGCTATGAAGAACAAGGCAAAGGTGAATTATTTGAAGGAGGAATTATTTGATTTGGAATTATTTGAAGATTTGTTTTTTTATATTTTTATTATTTCTTTGATGTTTTTACTTTTCTCTAGAAAGAGAGGATTTTTTTTGGCCATCACAAGCCTTGCTAATAGCAACAATTCTAGATCAAAAAGACACATATCCAGACCCAATGAGGTACGTTTTCTTCCACTCCTGCTGTTCCTTGTCTGAGTACGTAATGAAAAAATGTTCTTCTTTTAAACAGTATTTTAAAAGGTTATTTAAAAGATTCATTCCCTAGTGATGGAGTGAGTCTTCATTTGTGGAGAGGGGTTTGTGAACTGGTATGTAGGGAGTGGGCTGGAGCACCAATGCAAGCAGTTACATATCAGATTCTCATATGGAGAGGAATAAACACTGAAGAAACTTTAATTGTGGTTGCACCTGTCCCCTTTCTTGTAAAAGTGGTTACATTCCTAACACTCCTAAGACCTCCTTTGCCCTTCTGCCTGTCCGCCCAAGTAGCAGCAGTCTAATCTGGGGCATTTTTTTGCCAGTGGCTAGAGGTGGCAGTCAGAGTCTTTGGACACATATCCAGGGCATTTTATGGGGAAAATGATGGGAAGTGCCAGGTCTGACACTGACAGGAGTGGACAGAGTAATAACTTTGTGATTTGGAATATGTTACGGCCAAAATCTATTACCTTGTCAGCATCATGAAGCAGCAGATGTGTCTGCAGCACCTGGACACAGTATTGCATTCTTGGGGGGGATGCAGGGGAAGGGATGAGGCATGAGTGGGCTGTGGGAGAATCCTCCTGTGCCCCAAACAGTCAACCTACTTCAGTCATGCTTTTTCCAGTCTTCCATCTCGAGCAACTCCAGTTCAGTCTTTTAAACCAGGTGGTGTGAGGCATTTTAAATATTGGGGACATTAGTTTTCACGATCCACAGTTAGAGGCTACCGAATGCAAAAATAGCTCTTTTTAAGTAACTTTCCTGGTTTGCATGTAATTTCCTATCTAATGAAAATAACGTATTAAAGTTATTTAAATCTGGAATTTGCATGGTTGACAGTTAGGAAATGCTAAATCTGACTCTCTACCTCTAATGAAGAGTCCTATGCATTTGCACCATGATACATTGTTTAATTTTGTATTCATATGGTTTTATCCAGACTGTCAGTCTTCAATGACAGAAGGGAAATTGTTGCTTCCTCATGGTTTCATTTACAAACTTGGTAACATATTTAAAGCAAGATATTACTGTGAATCGTTTACATTAGTCCATTCTTTTGTCTGGAATGTGGGGAACGCATATGACAAAGCAGGTTGTTGTCATGTAACACAGGTTTCTTCATGCCCTATTTCCTCACTGCAAGTGTTTTTAAGATATGTTTTTACAGAAAGTAACTGGATATTTTCTAAACTCAATGGTCCAAGCTGTTTGAGCCAGAAGCCAGAAGCCTCTCTTCTTAAGGAAACCCATTTCCTCTTTAGTTCCTGAAACATCCAGACTCATTTCTTGTCTGTCCTTTCCAGGCTTTTCAGCTGATGAAGATATAGGTGTTTTAGGTGTTTCTTTTAGAGGTGAATAATGAATGGCATTTGTATGTGAGCAAGAGGTAAACTTAACCCATTTCTATGGCTGAATGTCCTGGTGAGTGTGTGCTCAAAAAAAAAAAAAGAAAAAAAAAAACAAGCAAAACCAAAACCAAACAAACAAAAAACCACAAACAAACAAACCAACCACCACCACCAACAAATTAGTTGAGGAATTTTCTTTGTCTTTTCAGTTGTACACCTATACAGTTTTATACTTCTCCTGGGAGTGATGCCTGTGACTTTTAAACTAGTAACAAATCTTGAACTCTAAAATACATTTCTGTTGTGAATAATCTATTTTCCAAAGACATAGCTCAGAAGATGAAACTTAACCACTTTCTCTTTCTTTCTGATATAGCTGCATCATGATTATCTTGTTTACTCTGTGGAATCTTTGATATACCCAGCTGGTGTACGGGGTTTACTGGATTCTTAGGGACCGCAAGCTGATGGTAAAATCAGCTGGTTGAGCCATGCTCATGCAAGCAGAATAGATTCCTTCCCTCAAGAAAAGAATGCAAGCCCCACTTAAGATGGTGTGAACACACTCATTATATGGCACAGGACTATAATGATCACAGCATGCAGCTCTGATACACGCCTTTCTTTGCAATTTTTGTAACAAGTTACTCGAAGGTATATATTTTTCTTCTGATATTGAAGAGAGGGGAAGTTGAGGGTCAGAGATGGAAAATATGCCTTCTGATTATCCTAGACTGCTACTAAGAGTCATAGAATCATTCCGGTTGGAAAAGACCTTTAAAATCATCAAGTCCAACCATTAACCCTACTCTACCAAGTCCACCACTAGAAGAGAGCTCACTTATCTAAGTACCCTTCAAGGACTCTCAAACCACAGACTCTCCAACAAGTACGAGAATAGAATGTGATAGTATAAAAATCACCCATTAAGGCTGCGTGAAAAAGACTTTTTTATATTTAGATGCTAAAAATAGTATTTCTTACACGTAATAGCCAGGTATTCCTTTTCTAAAGAACCATTTGTGCATTACATGCTACTGAATTGTTGATTCCTATGTACCATTATCCAGTGAGAGTAACTTTGATTTATGAAAAAATTACAAAGAAATGTTGACAGTCTTCAAAATGGTGCTTTGTAAAGTAATTCTTTGAAGGATTACTGGTGAAGTTCTGACCTCTCGCTTCAGGAACAGGGAAGAACTGAAATGGAGAAGGACAATTGATTTCATTTTATGAACAGACTTTCAGAAGGTCCAAATCATGCTTAGCAACAGCACTGTCATGACAAAAATTTATGTAAGAACATGTTGCACTGTGGTTCTCCTAAATACTTTTACGGAATTTTTACTTTTAATCACTATATGCTTTACATGTAAAAAAACACTTATGAAGGCTCTTGGAACATAATGATATGCACTGACAGGTTTTCCTCAGGTAGTTCTTAAACTGGAAAGAATAAAGACAATGAATTACTTGCACAACTGCAGTCTGACTTGCAGTCACAAGGCTGAGACCTACTGTTACAGACTCACAAAAGTCAGTATTACAGCTTTACTTAGCTTCTTGTCTGGTGCCTTTATAGTCAGGTAAATTCTGTGGGAAGCAGATAACCAGTAAGAAACATATTTAAAACCAGAAAATTTTCTTGAACACTTCATTGGAGTACTGTTATACAACTGGTACTTCTAATGACCATCTTTTGAAATAATTTTGTTTCATTCTCACTGCTGTTTCAAGCTACAGATAATCCTCACTATAAAACCAGCAAATGTCATGAAGCACAATACCCAGTCTGTGCTTAGGAAGAGATACAGGTGACAGCAATTGGTCAAAGAGAATTGCCCATTGCCTCCAGAAGGGGCAGTTTATCTAGATGGGAATTAAGAATGTAGGTGCAATTGCAATTGAATAGCAGTACTCTCCATTTCTGTGGGTTTGTCTACAGTCTGTGTTTATGGAAATCCTTTCATTTAAGGCAAAATGGCCAAGCTTTATTTTTACATTTGTACTTTATAAAAATTAAAAGAAAACAAAACCAAAACCACAACCAACTCTCATACAGCTTCTTAAACCTGTCTGATTCAGCCACTGCAACTTAACCTAAAGCTGGCATGTCCTAGGGAGCTCTTGGTCCAATGTCCTTCCTGCTTCTGTTACAGATAATCTGTCTGAGAACATCCCAGAACAAGCCACTCTGCATAGCCTGTTCCTCCACAAACTCCAGATACAGTGAACTTTTCTTCTCTTTCACAAAAATTTTCCTTTCTCATTCCCAGGGTTTTGTGGCATCATTTTACAGAGAGAGGTACTGGTACATTTCCTACTGCCTTTTTTCACCAAAACTGGTTAATTATTTGAAGCATATAGTGGAAATATTAGAGTGTATCAATGGCATTTGTTTTAAACTGCTTTCATTTGTATGTGGCCTCTTTTAAACAGAGATGCTTAACTGTGGCATAAATTTATCACAATAATTTAAAAAAAGTTGTGCAAGGTCTGTTCAAGATTTATAATGCTTAGTTTCCTCCTAGCTTTGTGTAAGGGATGCACAAATGCAACAAAAAAATTGGAGATGGTATTAGCAAAATTACTAAACCCCAGTCGTGCACTTAGTTGGATTTAGGAGTAGATCCTGTCACTCATCTCTACTCTTCAGGGTACAAAAAAACATTTTAATAAAAGCAAATGATGTGGCTTTTTTTTTTTTTTTTTAATCTCAACAGAAGCCTATATTTCCTCCTGACATAAATCTAACGAAATCAATACAGTTATGCCAGCAGAGAATTGGCCTCACAAGATTTCCTTCCCTTGTTTAAGAATCTCCAATTAATAGCAAAGTACAACAGCATCATCCAGACCCTTGTCATTTACCTGCAAATGGTAATAAAAAAACCCAACCAAACAAACAGTCATGAAATCTCCAACGATTAGAATGCTTTTAAGCTTGACAACATTTTATATGAATTTCTGTTGTGTTTTTCTTCTGTGAATTACAGTACTTTAAAGAGTTACATGTATTCAGTAGTAGCTTGACAGGACATATACCAAATAATTTTTCTCCAAATTGTCAGAGTTGGATTTAGCAGAAATGAGACTTGTATGAAAACATTCTGATAAATGAAAATCACTCTTTCAAAGAGTTAGACTCTGCTATATTAATTAAGGAATCAGTTACACTGATAGAACTATCCCAAGTTTTATTAAATTCTCTGAGGATTTGGAAAGTCACAAGAAGATTAAGATTTTGTGATTAGATGAGCAGCGTAAATGTCAATCCCCTCTCCCCTCATCATCTCCAGGCTTTTATATATGAGTTCTGTGGAATTTTGTTTTGTAAATAAAAAAAAATCTATTTTAAATGTGGCTGTTGATTGATTAAATGTTACACTTGTATGCAGATTAGAAGAGTTTTGGTTTTTTTTACAGATATTATGCAGAAAATAGAGCATAATGTCTGTGTAGGTGGTTTCAAAGAGACATAACACAGGAGTTTCTTTGAATGAAGCTTTTTCAAGATAGTATCTTGCAGGCTATATCTAGTGACCACCGCCTTCATTTTATTTCATGGGTGCCTATCAAAGGAACTCATATTTAGAGGTTTCTCAAACAATCTTACTCTGCCTGGGACATAATTTATCAAGCTCTTTGAAAACAAGCACATAGTTCCTCTGGCCTTTCATCTGGGCTTCTCATTCTCTGTCTTTTAGAGTTTCAGGTGTTGTCTTTACTTTTCCTCTATCTTTTTCTGTATGAGCAGTTGTTGCCAGTCCCACTCTGAACATCCTAATTCCTGTCCCTGCTCTCAGAGTCTTTTCTGCTTTTTGTGTGGTCCCTATCTGGCCCAATTCCTTGGCACTGCTCTTCACAGGTTTCCTAATCCATTCCTCCAGCTCATCAAATAACAGTTTCCATGAGGACCTGTGTGGAAGTTAGACCTACCTTGGCTCTGTTTACACCTCCTGGAGGCTCTTTCTCAAAGCAATGATCTCTGCTCTCACACTTGTGTCCTAGGACTATATTTTCTTAGAGAAGGCATGCCTTCAAGAAGAGCTGAACTGCCTTTGATATTCACTGACCTTGAAGAAGTTAACCACAGTTGAATGAAATTAAATCCTGTTTCTTAACTCATAGAATATTAATCTAAAGTGCAGAATCTTTAAAATAGGCATAAATCAGGAGTATGCTGCTGTATCATCCTTTCTTCCTGCTTCACTCCTTACTCTTTCCTGGAGTAGGTGGCACAGCACACTGAAATTTTACAGTTTATTTTATTTACTTTGAATTACCTGTGCATTGCTTTGCTTATTCACAAGAGAGGGAATGTTTTTTACCACAGTAAAAAAGCTAGGGAGACTGTGGAATCTCTGTTACTGGGGGGCTCAAGAACAGGTTGAACAAATATGTCAGGAGGGATCAACACACACTGTTTATGCCTCCAGGCACAGAAATGGACCAGATGATCACTTCCAGAGATATCTTTGAGGCTGATTTTCTTTGATGTTGCTGTGAAACCAATTCTCAGCCTGGTGTTTTGCCTTAATGAGGAGGATCTGTGGTAGTATAATCATAGTTTTTGTTGTGGTATATCAATACAATGATTTATTGAAAGGGATGCCTACTTTGATTTTAATCTGTTAAGACTAAAATCTTTCGCAGTATTTATAATACTTTATAAAATGGATGTGTTTCAGGTTTCTGAATGATCACATTTCTAAATGACCACTACCAAGTGTCTGAGCAGGAACAATGCTGGGAACAACCTTGTCTGTTTAAAGTATAAGCATCTTTTCAACAAAGAGGCAGAAATTAATGCTTTCTAGAGAGAAGATTTACTTCTGTTACAAGCTCACAGTCATGGAAAACATTTTTATCCAACTCTTGCAATTTGATGGAAAGTTAACAGTGGAAGCATTAAGCAGAAACATTTCTATTTTTTAATTTGCTTTGTTTAAACAAATGGATTACTAGTCAATCAACAAACTTACGGATAACTGGCAAAATGTACAAAACAGCAAGGGAAAGTGACTGGTTGCCCTGCAGTTTTATATAGGATAATATAGACCATGTCAGAAATTATATTCTAGAAGCTCCTAATGCTTGTTAGCTTCATTAAACAGCAAATAACGTAATTTCTACTGATATAAGAACCACATCCATTTTGTGGTTTTCACTGGAATTAAATATGTAAATATGTAAAAGTGTTTTGTCCGATATTGAAGAAAGGATAGCAAGTAGTATTACACTGCTAATAAATTTACAGAAAAAGGCCAATTTTCTAAGTGCTTCCATGGGGATAGGCATTCCCTCTATTGTCTCAATGCAATAAACCCCTCAGGAAGTTAATTATTCTTGGATGTCAATGAACTGAACCCCGTGTTGATAGCTGAAAAGATTGCCTAGATTGATGACAAGTCAAAAGATGTCATTGTGGGGGTGCAACACTTCTATCAACCTGATTTCTTTCATATCAGTGGGAATCAAGGAATTGCCCCTACTATTCTCCTCTTCACCTTAAAAACATCCATCTGTATATAGGGTAATGCTATATACACAGCATACAACAAAAGTCTGTATGAACAGTTCTTCTTCCCTCTTTCTTTTTGTTGGTCTTTCCACATTGCCTAGTCACATGGTCTTCATCACACTTCTTGGGTAAATTTGCAGGAAGGATATGGGGAGTTCCACCCCTGCAGAGAGCTTCCCAGTCTTCTTTTCTCTTTCATCCAAGAATTACAAAAACATTGCTGCTTAACTTTTCCTTTAGTTTAAGACCCCCATAACCTTTAAGGTGAGCCCTTCACAGAGCTGTGTTTTGGTCTTGCTGATTGGTCACTGTTGCTGAGAGAAGATTTCAGAAGCTGCTATAAGGGAAATTTCTGCATTTCTGGCCTGTGTATTCTATAAAACCAAATAACTTCGTGGTGCTTATAAATTTTTGTTAGGTTAGACTCAGAAGAAAAGACAGGACTTTAAGAGGGTGCTGTTACTCCATCTATACTGTGTGACAGAATTGTCACTTTGAAAGTGTAGCGATGGAGGGTGTTGTTGAAGAGTCCTGTAATGACTTGACATAAAGGACATCCGTACCATACACTGTTCTTCCCCCTGTCTTTTCTGCCCATGTGAGTCATAGAAGTGGTTTTAAATGTCTTTGAATGAGTCATATAGTATTGCTGATGGATAGTTTTGCTAATTCTGTCCCTACTTTAATGTCACTATATACAGAGTTTGCTTGCTACCTAAAAGATAACATTTCATTTGGTCACCTCCTTGACATCTTTATAAGTACATGCTTTCCTTAAGCACACATTTATTTCTTTTTGTCATATCAATGTCAAAATCTCAAGCTTTTGTTTGTATTCTGAACTGTCAGTTTGAATATTTTAAATCCTTGTTCAAAAATGGATTAGACCAAGCATTATGCTGGCTGCATACCTCCTAACACCTTCTGGCAAGCATCAGAAGTCAAGAGTTCCACTATGCTGTGGCTTATTGCTTGGCTGAAAAAGAATCAAAATGCACATAGGAAATTTGATGTGGTGAAAGTGAGAAGAAAAGGATCGAAGGTTGGAAACAAATGTAAAGACTTTGTATACAGGCAGCAGCTGGAATGTGTGAGACTAAACACAGTACAAAGTGTTCCTTGGAACAGGAAAATGTAGGTCTGTTATAGCAGTCACAGTTTTTAAACAGTGAATTAATTCTGTGATAGTAACATTCATAAAATTCCTAAACCCAGAGGCTTTGTTCAGCTTCCAAATGAAGTAGACAAATGCCTGAAGACATTGTACCTGTGGTATAGAAAGGGGAGATTAAGCTGACAGATGCCAAAAATTGATAGAGAAATACTAACACCTTTCCATGCAAAGAGCTAACCAGGAAAATCCTATTTTGGACACCTGAATAGGCAAGATATATTTCTGGGAAGAATGTGGAAGAGAGACGAAAATGATTATTTGTTTGACTACTGTGCTGAAACATATTATATTGGCATTGCAAGATATGTTTTGACATCAAAATGAAGTGAGCATGAAAATTAAAAATAGTTCAGTGCCTTTGTTGCCTTCTCCCCAGTAATGGCTTCTTCCAAGGTAGTGTTTTAATGATAAAAGCACTTTCACGCTCTTTGTAATAATAAATGTACTAGAAATGTAATTTAAATAAAAATATTTCTTCCCTCCCCACCCACAATACTGGAATATGTAAAATAAGCAGTTAAAAAGTAATACTTGTATCATAGCTTTTTAAACTTCTCTTTGAAAACTAAAACATGCTGTCTAAGTGCAGTGGGGTGGCTTGGTGAGCAGAGCATCACCATCTAAACACTAAGACCCATGCTTCTGGATTCTGTAGAGGAAAATTAAGGCAAAGTCATATTGATTTGTGGGTTTGTTTTGTTTTGAGGTGTTTAAACCTTAAAAACAAAAATTCATTGTATTGCCAAGGCAATAAAAGCATCCATAATGCTTTTAAGTGCCATCTGTACTGCTGTTCTTGCATGTAGCTTTTCTGTTGGTATAGCATGTACGTTGGCCAAGGGTGCACTTTGATGTACCTGGCTTTCAAACAGTTCCAGAAGTAGTATAACAAGATTAGGCCTGTTGAGAGTTAGTTGGTCTACAAACATGTCTTAAAACCCCTTTTTTCTTTTTCTTTTCAAAACGTCCTAGTGATGTATTCTGAGTTCAGTTTATCTTTTCTGCTACTAATGGTACTATGTTCTACAGAAGATTCTCTGAAGATAGTGTATTACATACCATTTATATTGGTCCAGCTCTCAATTTCTGTGTTTTGTCTTAAATATATTTCCACCTGTGTTTTAACATGTCTGGGAAATTTAATCACTTCTGCTGTTTTGCAAAGAGCCTAAGAACACTCTCCAATTTACAAATCCAGGGGATTGAAAAGTGATACTGAGATGTACAGTCTGATGAATAGATCTGTGGGCTTCTCTCTATAAATGATTTAAGCTAATATTGTCATGAATTGTCAAGACATATTTTTTGGTTCCTGAGTAATGAGACTTGGTCCTCAGAATCCCATGAACAATTGCACAGTTAGTAAATGAACAGGGAACTGACAGAAACTTTGCTATTGGAACAAATACTATAGAGGATACCTAGAGGTATCTGTTCATTCTAGAAGATGAGCAGGAGGATTTCATCAGAGAATGAAAGAGAGGATTTCATCCTAGATGATGAAATGAGGAAGAAGAAAATAGGCATAGATGATACAGCTGTTAATATCTATTAGAAACAACAGTTGTTTTCATTACTTTGCCTGCCTGAAAAACTTCAATTATTTTGCTTGCAGTGTTTGTAGTTGTAGTAGTGAAATTAGAACATGCAAAAGGGATTTAGGTACAAGTAGCACAGGGTACATAGGCATTTGTTTTTCAAGCAGCACAAATGACAGGGTTAGGAATATTAAACTTCAGGAATATTAATATCAGCTGTGCAGAGACATCATTTTCAGCCTCTTACCACTGCTATTGACAGTAACTGTGTTTTTGTCACAATTTTGATGATGCACACTCAACACTACAAGCAGACTTACCTTTGGGATCAGTGCTACTTTCTGAAACTCAGCTGTACTCCCCACCAAGAATTCACCGTGTCAGAATAAAACAGTTACTTTTTGTGATTTTGTGAAAAGTACTAGTTCTCATAGTCAAGAAGAAATCTTGACAGGAAAAGAAGAGAATGCATGAGTAAAAAATCCCACTGAAGCATATCCTTTTTTCTATATGTCTCTTATTATAAACATAACATATTTTGACATCACAAAGTAAAGCTTGTCCAGTCTCAGAGCTCTTTTTCAGCAGCGTTGGTTGAATTGTGAAAACAGAATTGCTTGGTTTATAGCCAGTCTATTAGAATAGCATCAGAGAATAATTTAGGTTGGAAAGGACTTGTGAAGGTCTGTCGATCCAGACTCCTGCTGAAGGAGGCCCAGCTTTGGAGTGAGATCAGTTGCTCAGGATCATCACAGACACAAAGTCAAAATATGTCTATGTGACAGGATAAAAAATAATCAAAAGAAATACAGATGAACTTCTGCTGAAATATTTCTAAATTAATCTGACTCATTTGACAAAAATTAGAAACATTTTTAAAAAATTTTTGACACGAGGAGAGGTGGGTTATGAAGCTAAACTGATTTATTTTGCCATTTTCTTTACTAAAAGTGTAATACTTTTATCTCAAGTGTTGTTTTTTAAAGCTCTGTAATTTCAATCTGAAAGAAAGGGAGCCTTGAGATAAACACAGAGGCAGAAAAGACACATTTTGTCTGGGACTGTCTTTTAAGGAGGAGCTCTTAATTAGGGTACTTCTGCCTACCTCATTAGCACACAATCAGTCCATCTTCCCCAGGTTACTCTCTTGTTTCTCATGTTTCTCTGACCTCTTAAGCCTCTAGCTGACTTGCTTTTTTTTATTGAATACAGACTAACCCATTGGGTTAATTATTCCTGGGTTTCTCCATGAAGTGTGTGATAAGCTGTTAGGCATTTCCTGTTGGAAGACAAGTGGAAGGTGGTACATGATACATGTCAGAAAGCAGAGAGACAGTCTTGCTTAGTCCTGCAATTAAGCATTTCTGAAGTTGCAAGACCTTAAAAGTTCATCAGTTGAAGATAGCCTGAAGCAATGAACATGAAAGTTTCATCATCTGAATAGAAAAAAATATAATTTGGTTTTGTTGCTTTGGTCCCAGTATCTTTCTGTTAACATAGGCTGCAGACATAAAACTACTCTCTGTGTCTCAGTCTTCATGTCTAGTCTGAGGCCATTAATAAAGGCAGTGACATGGTTCATCATGGCTATATCAAGTTGTGTTGTCACTGGTCAAAGGCTTAATGACTCCCAGACACAATTTCTGGGAACTTCAGCTGAAGGTTTTTTTTCTAGCACTTGATTACAGCCTTACAAAGCCATCCACTCTGACATTGCTTAAACACTGGATTAAGAATTGAAAGGTCTTGTTGCCCTGGCTCATTCTGCCTGTAGGACAGGTTAACTTAAACTCCCTGTTGTCTCATCCTGTTTTTTATAAATGCGACTTAATATTTGCCATCATTCCATATAAGGTATTTTTAGATGGCAGTTGAAGACTTCCACAGAGCTGTTTGGTTGTTAAAACTATCAAAAACATTGCTACCAAATAGTCAGTCTGGTCTTGTCTGTTAAGCCTGACATCAAAAATAGATCTACCAGCAAGAAGTTAAATTAAAAAAACCACCTAGGTGACCCTTTGCTCTATTCTTCCATCAGCAGGGAAGTAAACAGTTTGTCTATGATTGCCTTTCTCACTTACCTATTACAGTCTATTTATTCTTCCTACCCTTTAATTACTCTATTGGTCTGCTGAAATACCCTCTGATTCACATTCAAACTATTTTCAGGAACACCCTTTAATTCTGCCATGATATTTCATTGCTCAGTAAATATGAAGAGGTGCTCAAGATTTGCTTTATTACGAAGTTCTGTACAACACTGTGAACTTACGGCTGTGTGAGGTTCCAGTCTGGCAGGAAATGAAAACTTATTTTCTGCATAAACAATGCCAAGTGGTGGAGGTAGCAACAGTAGGCGGCTCAAACTTGCCTCTCCCCAGTACTAAGAAACTAAGTCAAGGTAGTTCCCCATCAGTGGGATACTCCCATGTCTTCTGACATTGTCTCTTTATTATGAGTTCCAGTTTGATTTTTAACTTAAAAAAAAACCACCAAAAAACCAAACCAAAAAAAACCCCAAACTTTTAAAATTCTGTGTTTCTATAGTTACCGTCACTCTACATCTTGCTCTTGTGTCTTAAAGTGTGAGGAAGGGAGACCTAGCTGTCTGCCCCAAGTGGGCTGTATGTTAAGAACATGAATAAACCTCCCTTGCAAGAAAGTTTTAATGGAGGTGGCCCATAAGGATGGCTGGTTACCTGTCTGTGTCACACACTCTGAAGTGAAGGTGGTGAGCATGTGAATGCACCCTACCGTGGGGCATAGAGCAGCTGCATATTCTAGAGAAGCATATTGCTCATACATGCCTATGATTTCCTGGGTGTACATCTAACTTGTTTGTGTGACCACATGGTTTTACACCCCATCTGTAAATGACAGGTGATAAATGAGGAGTGTCACAGGTTTGCTGGATGTCAGAAAGTGTGTAGCACTTACTGGAGGGTTTAGGAGGACAGCACTAGTTTCTGGGTCTAAGCAAGCTGAAACAAGGAGTCTCTGCTGCCAGAAGACATAAAGATGTGTTTCCATATCTGTACCAAGAACTAGAGAGACAGTGTCTAGACCTTGCAGAAGAAGGTAAAAGCACACCACATCCAGATTTTTTCCCTAATACACTCTCCTGGTAAACGTTTTAGAAGCCAGTAAATCTTGGGATAACCCATGATTTTTGTCCTGCTAATAGGCAAGGACTTGTGTTACACTTTCTATATGTGCAGGAATGATCAAGTTCAAAGAAAAACAAGATCTCAGTGTAAGATTTAGGGTTCATTTTTTCAGTTCTGAGCAATTATATTTCCATTGGGAAGTTAAGGGAATAATGGTTTTCCTTTTTTATTTTTCTATTTGCCTTTACCTTTCTATTCTTTCTCTAATATTTCTGGGATATAGTGGTAACCTTACTTTATCATTATTGGATGTATGCTGTAATTTACTGCTGGAATGGATAGGATGCTTCTAGGGATTTCTCTATACAGGGTTTTGATTTAAAAATAACTTACAAAAAGACTATAGGAAAAAAAGTATTGCAAAACCCTTATCAAGCCAAGCCATTACTTTTAGGACCATCTCTTATCCTTACCCTAATGTTCCTTCAGAAAAAGGTTTTTTAAAATGTTGACTGTAAATATGAATTGGTTGAATAACAAAATGCACGTTTTCCCAAATCTTTGATGAGGAAAGTAAAAGTTCTGTAATGCTCCAATACTCCATGGCAACATGGATTATTTTGTTTTAATAACAAAACAAAACAAAACAAAAAAACCACACACCAAAAAATCCCAAACAAAACAAACAAAAAAATCACAAGCCAACCCCCCAAACTCCCCCAAAATCAAACAAGCAAACAAACAAACAATCAAAATTACCCCAGAAATTACCACAGAATAGTTAAGGACATTTACTTTAGTAGAAACAACACTTGGAGAAAGTCAATGATATGCTTCAAAACATTATCACTACAGGCTCTTGAATTAAAGGGTAATGAAATTATATCCGGATGTTAGTTGCTTATAGCACTTCTGGAAAATGTGTCAGGCTGAAAGCTATGAATAAGCATTAACAACTTTTTAAAGAACTACAACAGCATTTAAATATGTTAGGAAAAATTGGGGTTTATTTTCCTTTAAGTAACATACTTTCCTTGGATGCTGCTTTGTTTTAATAAGCACTGACACTTAAGGAACATTTTATTGTCCCCACTGCTGTCAGTCTATTTTCATGAAGCATGCTTAAATTAAAATTCTGGCTTTTGCCACTTATAACTTGCCCTGCTTTCTGAGAAAAAGGTATTTTCCATCTTACCTGGGACTTGTTGCCGTACTTGTTTGAAAGCTGCCCTTTTTACTGTCAATATACTTTGTGTTATTATGGTTATGCTAATGCAAAGAACTGCATATTATGCCTCTTCTGGATTTTGGTTAAAACTTTCTTCCATTTTTCTCCTTGAGTGTTCCTGTAATCTGAAGTGAAATGTAGTCCTATTTAGAAATGTTGCTTTGAAATAATATACTCTACTAATTACTTTTCAATCAGTATTAGATGCCAATAGTAATGAATGGAAAAAGGAAAACTGGTCAGCAGTCTAAATAAAACATATGTAGTGTACAATATTAAAAATGAAACACAAAATGGTTGGCAATTACAAGAAAAATTAGTTCAAGGGTCAAATAGTACCTTGTGAATGAAAGAAATTTTAAGACTTTTCACTGCTATCTATTTACTTTTTCCCTCATCCATTTCTTTCTTCTTAATTAGAAGACACTACTTCTTAGAGAATTTAGTCAGGAAAGGCAACATTGAAACTTAAATACTGAAAAACTTATTTCCTGCAAGCCTTAACAACTTTGTTGTGTTAAATTGTCTATTAATACTAAATCAAAATACCTGAATAAAAAGTAAAGCAGGTAAATAATATACAAGACTACAAAGTTAAGCAGTTTGATTTGTACAGTGTTGGGATTTTTATTTTTTTTTAAATAATTTCTCTTTCATACCAAGAAGTGTCCAGAGGAAAGACAAGTAGCACCCACTCCTATACTATTTTATATTTGGGTGCATAGTGGCAGAATTTTGCCAATCCAGAACTATGAGTTCAAGTCATCAACGTGGGTGTGCCTTACAAGGTTGGTAGGTTATTCCTGCTCAGGTGAGCTGACTCTTTGGTCAATAATAAGTCCTTGGCTTCAGTGCATGAAAGCCTCTGAAGTTCAGGCATAATAGTTTCCCCCATAAATATATGAGTCTACAAGTAGAAAGCAAATTTGCAGCATCAGCCTGGCAACAGACAGGGTTCTTTATGCTTTATTTGCTGTCATGGGATGCCTTTGTGTGTCAATATGAGGATGATGATCAGGCTGATGTACCTAATACCAGTGATACTTATGCGATCTCTCTTCCACTAATAGGTTTGGTGTTTGATGATTAGGTGAAATAGGTCCAAGGGGCTAGGAAAGCTCAGGAATATTAAAGAAAGTGGAAAAAGAACAAGAAATTTATTTTCATGACTAAATTCATAATATTGACTTGGGGTAGGGAGGAGGGAATGTCCAGTTTTCACCACCCAGATTTCTTTTTTCAGAGGCAGACATATTAAAGAACTATCTATCAAGACTGTCATGTAAATTATCCAATGCATGGATATTACTTTGATTAACTTGTAAAACAATTGCTGAAAAAATAGTATTTTTTGACAATTATTGTTGTAACAAGAAGAGATGGTTGCACCTTACTGATGCACTGTCTATGGATTCTTTCAGAAAGTTATAGTCTGTGAGCAGAGAGGAAAATACTGATTGAAATTGTCACTGACCATTCACAGTGGATATTCCGTGTGTATCTAGAGAGGTTTCGCACTGGAAATCAATTATGAATACAATGAACTACTGAATATGAAAACTGGAAGTGAATATGGCACTGAATAAAAATGAACAAAACTGAACAAATGAACAAAATTAGCCTTAAATTAAATGTCTGAAATGAGAAAAAAATTATACCAAGGTAATAGAATTCATTATTTATAAACAAGTTTATTACTCAGTCCTTCTTGGTTTTGTTATGCATTTTAATTAGTTTGACAAGGCTAATGGTTAAGTTTTCAAATATTTGAGACACTGTAAAATTGGATTCAGTAGCAAACAGTGAAAAAACAAGCAATCTAACAGATTATAGAAGCATATAGATAAATTAAATGTATGCATTAATAGATGGCAAATGCTATTTGATCCACTTCAGTGTGAAAGAATATGTAAGAATACAGAGTGAAATATGGTGGTATCTGTTTGTAGGGAGCTCATTTCAGCGCACAGACCAGGAGGGACAATACAAGTGATGTACTATAGAAGAAATTAAGTCATAAATGCAGTTAATGGGGTTTGGGGAAAGAGGTACAGTAAAAAACACTGATGGGAGAAGTATTTCCTGCTGTGGCAGAAAGTCATGGCTTTCCTTCCCAACCAAGGGCTGGTGGGCCAGCTACAAGGAGGGAAAGTACAGACTTCTGGGAAGGTTCACTGGGTCATCATCATCATCTTACTCCTGTGTTTCAGCTTGGGCTTTAAATGATCCTAGAGACTTGTCCTCTGCAAGAAGAAAAGTAGGTGTATTGTAAAGGTCACAACCGGTGGCATTTTAACTAACAGGTAGTATTACAGCCTTGCCTCAGTGCAAATTTGGTGATTCTGATTGAGGACATGAGGAGGAAATTAAATCTTACTTGTGTAAATCAGAACTACTTGCTGGGTCCAAGCACCACTTGCAATTCCTAGGAAAAAACATCTTGTGGCATTGGCTTTATCATTTTGCTTGAGGAAAATATGTGCTGGTTATTTAGGAGATGAAAGGCAGTGCTTAGCAGACCTGTATTTTGGTTAAAGTGTTTCCATGGCAATGCTCAGGCCTTTTGTCAGCATTTTTCAAGTGAGGATTGTGAGGTATAGTGCTGGACAGTACAGGGCAAACACTTTTGCTTCCAAGCACCAAGAGGAAACTGACCCTTCTGAACCTCAGTGAGACATGAAAAGACAAGAGGTGACAAGGTGGTGGCCGTGGGAGGCTTTTTGTAGGATTGTCCCTATATCGTTCCAGCTGGGAAATAGCTTGAGACTGCCTTTAGAGGGAGTTCACACAGAAGACCTTTGGTGCTCATGCAAGGAGAGAAGGCACAGAGGGAAAGTTGAAAGCTGCTGATGCAAAAAAATAACTGTTTAAACAATACATGTGAATAGTTGCCCAGATAATGATTTAGCCAGATGGTTAGTGGCTGTTGGACTTCAGACATGAACAAAGTATAATCCATGGGATTGAAGGGGTGATTATTATACTCAAGTGCATGCAGACAACTGGAGAAATCCAGCTCCTATTTAACTGGATTTTTTCTTGTTGTGAGGAGTGGTATTTTCAGTGCAGTTGGATGAGAAATGAATTTTGCTTGAGGGCCTGTCAAGAGTTCTGAGACATTCATATTTTTTCTTCTTTTTTTTAAGCCCCAGCTTGGCAATAGGTCTCTGCCTGATATAGGCAGAAGAAAGGATGTGTTCTTGAGGATGAGGGGCAGAAAGGACTCCTTGGTCCTCTGGAGGTGATTGTGAACCATTCACAGTTCTGCAAAAATTTTGGATTTGCCCAGAATTTCTCATAGCAGGCATTGTTGGAACACAGTTACCCAAGAGCTGGAATACTGTTGCTTTTGTGGCAGAACATGAAAAGGTTTCTAAGTTTCTGCAGAAAAGAATGTGTCTCCATGCTATCCCTAAATGCACAATTTAGAATTGCTCTTAGTCAAGTGACTTGATGACATCAGTAGATGCAAACTTGGGGATATCACAAGTTAAACAGGATTTTCACAAACAAACCTGGTTTTGGATGCTGTGTATATATTTATGTTTACCAGGTTTACACTTTGCACCACCAGCCCTCTAGTAGATCCTTGTGCTATTTTGAGATAATGTGAAAATAGATATGCAAATAAACTTTTCACATAAGATGGGAAGACAAGCTACAGTAGTAGGTGCTGTCATGGAAAGATGATGGCTGTGCGACTGTGAAATGAACTAGGGATGCCATTTAAAAGAACAAGAGAAGAATCATGACATTCTTCAAGGTGACCACAGGCATTCCACCAATGAATATACAGGATATACTTGATGTTTTCAATGCAAATAATGAATTTATTGATTTAGTTATCAACCCACAGGTGAATGACTGTAATAGGACTGCTTTTGCAGCAAGCTTGCAGAGAATGTTAAGCACACCTTTTCATGATAATGAGCCATCAGAAAACTGCAATGAAAACCAAGTAGTAAAAAGCAGGACTGGCAGAACTTTTGCTGAGAACAGTGTCCATGTGCTGAGCACTGGTGGTGATACACCACAGGGCAAAATTGCACTCAGCACCAACTGGAGCAACTATTTCTGGAACATCAGAAGACTCAAGACAGACAATGGTCACAAGAGGATGCAGCTCTCCAAGTCTGAGGATGCAGAGGGTGCCTGGAGCCTTTTGTTAAGGCAGGGGCGGGGGGGATAGTGTCCTTAGCTGCAGGTGGAGGGTCTATATCACCAAGTAAAGGAGATTAGCAGTTAGCACATCAGAGATGATCAAAAGGAAATTGGCTAGATCTTCTCCAAGACCATGTGGCTACAAGAGCCTGAGTGCCCAGCTGTACTAAAGGACAAGCAGGCAGAGTCTGTGTTTTTCAAGCTGGGAAATTATGAGAAAGGCTAGAAGCTTGTGACTTTTGGTACTCACAGAAGAGGGTCAGTGCCTTGGTCAGTGCTTTGGTAGCAGGTGAGAGGCTGGGAGCTATCTTCAACACAGAATGACAACTGTCTGATCCTGAGCCACACAGCAGCACCAGGAGGAAACAGCAAGGGATAGGGATTGCTGTGATGGGGAATGGAGTCTACAGTCTGGTGTCTTAATCTGCTGTCAAGGGTGGTTTGTTGCTGGCCAAGGATATGGACCTGAGACGTGAAGAGACTGCTGATCCTGGTCCGGACCTCAGACTATTAACCCTGCTGCTCTTCTATGGGATACAGACAGGGGAGACGTGAAACATATCAATCATGACTACATGGCTCTGGGGGTGAGTGTCTAGAACTTGGGGACCCAGGTGGTTTTCTTCTTGATCTTACTGGTGGATAAAGAAGGGCTTTTACTTTTAAGCAAAATTCTGAATTAATTTTAAAGACAGATCCACTTATTCTTCAAGTTTTCTTTCTTCAGAAATGAAGTAAAATACCCAGAAGTGCTTTTGAAAACAAAATACACTTCATTAAAAGAGTTTACATTTTCAAATAGTGTTAACCTTACTAATATTCTGGCATGGGTCTCCAGAATATGTGGAAATACACTTCAGTAATCCTTTTCTTTGTTTTGATTTGAATCACAACCTTCAGTGTTGGGGAATACTTCTGTAAACAGTAGAATTCTTCTAAATGGAGTAAACTTCCATAGGTTTTAAACATCTCTTAAAGTGTACATCTTGTATGCAAAAGTAATTCAGTCCTTATAAGCGTGAAAAGTCCTGGTCTGTGAACTTTGAAAACCCATACTGCATCTGCTTTCAGTGATAGGAGAGATTTTATTCACATAACCCTTCAGAGTATATGCCAATGGTTAGGTTTGAAATTTTTGTATGGTCATTGGGGATGCAAATGAACATTATGTTAACTAATTTTGGTTGTACTTTCTGCCATTTTGTCTCTTCTCCCATGGAAAACAGTAACAAGTTCACACATTTCAAAAAAGAAAAATCTTATAGTTGATGTTTGGCAATTAGAGATATAGGAACTCAAGCTAGGCTTTAGTCTGCCTTAGCATTATTAGTTATATTTTGTCAACAAAAGATCAGAGAGCAGTGAAAGGATCACATCAATGACCACTAGAAGTTTTAATTTTGTAATGCGTCTGCTATTTCAGTGCAGAGAAAACTAAGAATGAATATTAAGGGCAGTACTTATAATTTTGCTCCATTGGGATGGCTGTAGGAGGGTACATTGCAGTTTTGTTGAAGAAATAATTTGCACTGATATCACTAAATGCTGTGGTTTTGTAAAGCCTATATAGTCATACTCTCTTGTCAGCCTCTTAACTACTTTTCTACTTTTAATATGCAAAGGTTGTGATCTAGACTTCATTCAGACATCCTATTTCTCTACAGAAACAATCATGAACTTGTTTTTTATGACTCATCTGAGAAATCTTTATTAAAATATTGCAGAAATAGATTTCTGTTTCAATTACTTGGTACAGGGTGGCAGTAGTTACAATTTATCAATTAGTTGTTTGGTAAATTTATTTCTTCTGTGATTATTTTAAACTTCCTTGACAACAAATGGTGAAAGCATGGTCTGAAATGAACATTTTTCTCTAGATTAACTTTTAGTTATTAATTTTATATTGTAGTTATCTCTGGTAGCATTCCTGTGCTGAGCTCTTGGTGCGCTTGTGTAGCAGAAACATCTGGCTATTTGGCAGATTCTTCAGACAAATGTGTTGCCAGCTTCAGAGCTGTCTCCTCGTTTGCCTCATGATTTGGCTGTTCTTGGCAGATTGACCAGAATTCCTTAAATCAATTTTATTTTTCTGTTTCTCTTTTTATGATAAAGGCAGTAACTAAAGGGCTTTAAGTTTATTAGTGAATGTTTATATGCTGGACGTTTTCTTGGAAAATCACTGAAAAAGCACAAGTGACAGGAAAGAAAAGTGTAGAGGTAGTATAAATTGTTCACTTAAATTAAAAATAAAAATAACCTCTTTGTGTATTTATTTATGTAGCACATAAAACAGATTAAAATCCCCATCAGGATGATGATGTGTGCTGTCCAAGCACCGATAACTGTGATACTTACTGCCCTAGACAGCATTATGCTCTGGCAGTATTTTCACAAAATATATCTCAGTGTACTGTATGTATGTTTTTGCAATTGTAGTTACTGAGGCTTGTGAGAAAGCCTCGGGATATCTGGCAGCATTTCTCAAGGCATTCTGTATGCTGAAAAAGTAAAATAGCTTTTCAGGAAAAATAAATGACTGGATGTAGGGAAGTCCTGATAGTAATCCTTCAAATAAGACTGATCAAGAACTAACATTGCAGTAATATACAGTGCCTGTAAAATATATCAAGCACTGTCAATAGCACCATTGTCTGTGTGCTCACTGACAAGGAACAGTGGATACATTTGTGAATTTTCAACACTGCAGACCATTATAATTTGCTAATATTCTCCAACCAATTGCTTTGTCAATAGATCATTTACCTATTGACAGAATGATGTAAATAATTTTATTCTGTTTATCAACACTGTTCTGATACATGGCTGCTCTTGGAAAAACACTGGCAGTTGAGTGCCTTGTACCCCCATTTGCTTTTACAGATTAGGTCTTTTTGTACTAAGAGACGATGATGACATTTTAGTTGTGCTTACTTTCATACTTTTTTATTATTATGATTTCTATAGTGAGTTTTCCTTTCCCTAGACAATAGATGAGTAACATAATCCTGTTGGATATTTAAATTTTGATCTCTTTTGTCTCATTCAATAAAAGCTATTAGGGAGGGTTATTTGCTTCACATTAGTTTGATAGAATAAATTTTACTAGCCCCAGAGGCAATGTTAATCTCTTTTGATGCAAATTCTGCTTTATATGCCAAGACCAGGTGGTAAGGCTAGGTTTTAATGGGACCACAAGGGTTTTAGGCACTTTCTTCATCATGTAATTCTTTAGCCTGTTTTATTACAGACCATTCATCCAGTTACATCTGCTGAATGTCAGTCTTCATGACTCCACCTGCTACTTTTCTCTAATCTTGCTATATAGTGCATGCAGAATACTATGTGTCTGAGGGCTGTGGGGTGCACAGGCTGCCTGCCTGCTTCATCTGAGAGCCTCAAATCATGGATGGCCTGTGGATAATACTGTTGAGCAGGAGACAACTTCTAAACTGCAATAGCTGAAGATTTACGTAAATGCTATGTAGTGAAAAAGCAGAAAAGTTGGAAAAGATTTTGTGAGGACCTACAGACTTGTTCCAGTGTTTTAAAATGAAACCCTAGTGTTTTGAAGCTGATAAGCCTTTAAAATGCATCCAGATTAAGAATTTAAAGATAAATTGTCTGAATGCAATCATATTTGGCAGCACTCTCATCTCTTTATATATGTAAACATGTGCTATGCTGCTGTATTAGTGAACTACCAATGGAAAGAAAAGCCATGCTGAAGCAGGATCTGACATATTCAGATTTGGGAAAGATGAAGCTAAACCTGTGTAGCCACTTTTGAATACTTTATTCCTAATGCACTGGAGCAGTTCTTCAAGAACATGTCACCCATGTGAAAATACGTTGCTTGTGGTGCTATCAAAATAACTGCTGCAAAAACTGTTGGCCAAACAAGCAAATGCAGTTTTAATTTACTTTCCTCTCTTTTAAAAACATTATTCAAATACTTTTTTTTTTTAGCCTAATTTTTTTCTTTTTTAAAATGCCAGTTCCACTTCTAGGCATAGGCACTTTAGTATAAATGAATACTGATGATGAATTAATTCAGTCTACACTAGATCTGCATAGGCTAAAAGTAGGTTATGGTACAAAGCTCCAGTTTCTTGCCAAAGTGATAATTTGAGGGCAGCAGAGGTATATAAGAGTGAATTATTTCACTCATCTTTTTTTCTCAAATTGTGAGTCTGACACTAAAAATGAAGTTGGCTTTCAAAAAGTGACTATAAAATATCACTGTAGCTTTCTACTTTTATCTCCTAATTTGTGTATTGCTATCTTGTTTATATGCTTTCAGTAATTCTCTTATTCTCTAACCTTAATATTGCTCTTTATAGGTATTGGTTTTGGTTTTATTGTCTTTTTAAATGAATTATGTTTTTTCTATGCCCCATTTTGGGTCATTTTCTCTTCTGTGATTTTTCTCTTACATCCTACTAGAATTGCAGTGGGGGCCTCTTGTGCTCTAGCTGGAGGGATGTCCACAGCTGTGGGTAGGCTATTTTTTTTTTTTTTACACTCCCCAAAAATATAGTCTAGTACAGTTGTGTAAAAGAAGGCTGTCTTGTTTAGGTTGTATTTATTATTGTTGGGAAGGAATTGTTAGGTTGTTGGAGATTTTTCTTTTTTTTCTTCAACAGGCCACCAAATAAAGACAGGGAAACCTGAAAACCAGACAATGGCTTTTCTCAGAATCATAGAGTGTTAGGGGATAGAAGGGACCTCGAAAGATCATCTAGTCCAACCCCCCTGCCAGAGCAGGATCACCTAGAACAGGTCACACAGGAACGCATCCGGGTGGGTTTTGAATATCTCCAGAGAAGGAGACTCCACAACTCCCCCGGGCAGCCTGTTCCAGTGTCTGTCACCCTCACAGTGAAAAAGTTTCTCCTACATTTACATGGAACCTCCTATGTTCCAGCTTGCACCCATTGCCCCTTGTCCCATCATTGGCCATCACTGAGAAGAGCCTGGCCCCATCCTCCTGACACTCAGCCTTTATATGTTTTATAAACATTAACGAGGTCACCCCTCAGTCTCCTCTTCTCCAAGCTAAAGAGACCCAGCTCCCTCTTTTCATATGTGACTTTCCAAATAGATGAATAAGAAAGAAATTGTCTTTGGATTTTTGAAAGATACTGAAGCATGAGTGCTCAGGATTTATTCCTGGTAGGTCAGGTCTGTAGGTATTGCTTGGATGGAGTCTCAGGCTGAAAGCTGAAGAAAAATATCAAGTCTTCATGGCTTTCAAGGCAAAGAATAGGGAGCCAGAACTAAAAATGTGGAGCTTGCAGTAGAAGTACTGTGGGAATACAGAGAAACCAGTTTAAGTGACTCCTCCTCATAAACTCAGTTTCTTTCTTTGTTGGCAAAAGATGTGTACCTAACTATTTTTTGTTTGTAACAGACAGTAAAATTGTATAGGTATGTGTATATTTTAACTTGTAGGAAACTGTCTTGCATAATCTGTATCATACTGAAATTTAGGGGCCTCATTCATCCTTTTATAGTGTGTGAACATACGTGTTAGAAGAACCAATGGAAAAAAAAAATGTATTGCTAAACTGTGTAGCTGTTTGTGGTAATGTCTGAATGTTAAACTTGATTTGACTGTAATGATTGACTTTTTCTCCAATAAGTCCTGACAGAAGTGAATTATCCAGTTTGGAAGTTTAAAAAACACTGAAAGTGAATATATCTAGTGGTTTGGTCAGGTGGCTACATTTAATCTCTGTTTTAAGGAGAAACTATGTGCTTGAAGATTTTTGTCCTACTGTGAATAACTGTATTTTAGTGTGTCATGATTTCACTTCTACATTTAATACCAAGCTCACACTTGGACTACGATGGGAGCAGAATTTAACCAATAGGTATAGTGAGTTCTGCCCAGGAAACTTTTATACCTTAGGTGGAGTGAGACAAGCACAAGAATAGGTCTTAGGTGAAGAAATGTGACATTCTTTACCCTTAGGGTCCAAAAATGCACGGAGTACAAACTAAATGCTTTGACATGCACAGACTTCTGTGGTCTACCTAACTAATTGCTCTAAAATTCCTCACTGGCTGCTGTATTTTTAAAATATGAAGAGAAAATTAGTGTGCCATTGCACTTTATAAATAATTCTTGCACATTTAACTCATAATTTTAATCATTAGTCAGGAAGCAATTAGCATTTTAAATGCTAATTTTTAGACTATTAGAGAAGTATCCGCTGCTATTAGACTGCTGAGATGGGAGCATGCCACGGTAGATTATTATAGCATGAAGACTGTAGGGAAGAATACTATACGTTACAATTCAGTGTCAGCAAGAAGTGATACAGTGCCGTTCCATAGAAAGCTGGGAGATTTATTTTAACCTCTGGATGAAAAACAGCAAACATGAGATATAGAGAAAGCTTTACCTGAGAAAAAATTAGAACAAATAAGAAAGGTTGTTTTTTTTTATTTCAGGGTCGTATTGTTTTTTAAGTAGAACATTTGGATTAGCACATCTTTGCACATCTAACATTAGAATTTTTTCACCTTTTTTCTATTTTAATCTCACTGGGATCATTTTAAATAATGACATCTAGAGAGCTCTGGCACTTAATGGCTAGAAATGATATGGAAGCAGACATGCCCACTGATGGGACATGCAAAGGACTGGGTTTCCAGTTTACTCTCCGTGTTGTTGCTGTTCATTGCAGTCTGCAGAGGAGATTCTGAAATTGTACAAGATACAAGAAACTCACATATGAGGGGTATTTTTAGAGAGAGACAGAGACCAAGGCAGCATATAGTGCTTAGGGACAGACAACTGGTATAGGGCTTGAGATCTGCTTTTGGGTCCTGGCTTTGCCAGTGTCTTTGTGATGTTCAGTCAAGGGTTCTGTTTCAAGAAAAACAAGGTAAGGTTACTGCCTTCCTTATCAGAGTACTTTGAGCTTTGTGTCTTCTAAGCTCTGCCATAATTATTGTTTAAAATATTAAATGATTGCATACTTGTATCCCTCTGGACAAAGAGAACCAGAACAGAGTTACACAAGTTATGGAAATTTATGTAGTCTCTGTTGCCTTTCTCCCCTTCCATCTCTCTGAATGCTGACATACTCCATTTTAGAAAATCCCAGTATTAGCTATCCCAGGAAGTGCGAGACTTTGTTTTTGCACTTTGTCATACTATTAGTTATGATAATTGGCAGAGTTATGTTTTATTAGCTACAGAACAAAATTGTTAGATCCACAGAATGCCAAACACTGTTGTTTAGGACATGGATTTTGCCCTAAGCTCATTCTCATTTCCATTTTGCTAACATCTGTGTAACACCTAGCCTCATAACAAATGCGTGGCTTGATGACCTAGCTGAATGGTATGAGCTCTATTAGCCCTCAACTCTCTCCTACCTGGCCAGTAGAGTTTGAAGTCATCCTTCTCAAACTCCTGCTTTAGCAGCAAGTTTACTAGGAATAAAAGAAATACAGTAGTGAAATTCAGTTGTATCTGCTCAAGTTTGCTGGCTGTAGATTCAGACAGATGTACCTGTGTAACAAACTGCTGCCAGATGTCCATCTAAACAAGCTTGCTATTGAACACACGTCCATTTTGCTGTTTCCAGCAAGTAGCTTCTCAGAGCTCACTGGCAGTGAGCAGTAGGCAGTATATATAGGCATAGGCAGTATAGCCTATTGGGCTCTGTCAGTGAATATTTGTTTACATAGTGATTTATATCTGATAGGACTATCTTTGTTGAGTCCAAGTATTTTCACTTAAAACCAATTATAAGTTTTAAGAACTGTGAAATCTTTCATTTCCTACCTCTCTTATAGGAAATACTGTTAATTTATAAGTGAAGCCCTAGTCCAACTGGACTTAATGGGAGCATGAGCAGGGCCTTGCAGTGAGTACATCATCAAATTTATATGGGTGTTTTCCACCAAGCCAATTACAAAGGATATCAGAGTAGCAATAGGAGCATTCAAATGGTTCTGAAAAAAACCAAAACAACAAAACTTTAACATAAACTATATAAAAATAATCACTATATAATAAATCTTTATGTGAAAAGTTTAGTAGAAAAAAAAAAAAGAGAATCCTAATAAAAACAGTGCCAACAAACGTGGGAAGGTTAAGAAAGTCAAACAAGTCAACTGCACAGAAATTGAAACTGACTTTACCAGATCAATTTCTTTTCTAAACCACATGCATAATGTTATATTTACCTGATTTTCCTGACATGTTGCAATGGGATTATTTCTCTCGTTCAACACTTGGAAAATTAAACATTCCCTAAAATTACACATTGGCATTAAAAAGCTGAGAAAACGAGTGAAGGGTCAGAGCAAGCCTTAGATCCACATATGTAGCTGCAAGGGCAGATGACCTATAGCTACAGCTTCTTGTACAAGAATCTGTGACTGGTGTGTGCAATACGTAACTACCTTAAAACCAAATCGTTCATATGAAGTCCCAAATACAGCTGATGGGTCAAATCAGTGTGTACAGCCCCTCTAGCTTTTCTTACTGATGTAAGATCACAGTGACCTCTCATGTTTTGAGACAAAATGTTTCTGGCTTCTGCAGAGGAAGAAGCTCTGCAGAATGTCCTGTCCTTTTTCGTATATGAGCCTGCAAAGTTACAGTGCATTAATTAACACTCATGGCATTTTCAGACCATCCAATAAGTCAATTCTTCAAACAGAGGTGGGAAGCTAGTACTGTGTGAGATGCTTCTATTCTCCACTGGTGAAATTAGGGTGGAAATTGCAACTGAAAATAGCATGGATTTTGTTCCCTGGTGCTTTTTCCTTTCTGTCTGCTTCAGAGACGCTGAGCTAGAGCACCAGGACAGAATGTTCTGGGACCACGAGTGAAACAAGTTCTTGAGGATGAAATCTGATTTCACCAAGATTATTTTTAATTTTGATAGTTTTTTCACTGCAAATTAAAGCCATCGTATTAGAAGTATGACTGCCTCTTGGCTTTGTAGCTTAATAGCATGTGGGAAGTCTTCTGTGTTCAGGGCAATTCAAGATCATGCAGCAGTCTTGCATTTTAGCTTTACTCAGATCCTGGTGCCCCCTTCCTACAAAGTGGGTTAATATGTTTAGCAGAATTTTCTCACAGGTCTATTTTTGCAAGAAATAGTGAAAGGGAGAGATTCTGGCTGTGAACTAGGGGAGGAGAAAATGCATACTGAAACAACTTAAAGTGGGAAAAGGTATTATAACCTGACTAAGAACCGAGTCTCAGCTGCCTTGTATGTAGTGCAAGGCACATGCAGAAAGTAGAATAGAATCATCATAGAATGCCTTGGGTTGGAAGGGACCTCTAAAGGTCACCCAGTCCAATCCCCCTGCAGTGAGCAGGGGCATCCTTAACTATATCAGGCTGCTCAGAGAGGCTCATCAAGCCTGACCTTGAATGTTTCCAGGAATGGGGTCTCTACCACCTCCCTGGGAAACCTGTTCCAGTGTTCCACCACCCTTTTAGTAAAGAACTTCTTCCTAATGTCCAATCAAAATCTACCCATCTCTCATTTAAAACTGTTGCCCCTCATCCTATCACTGCATGCCCTTGTAAACAGTCCCTCCCCAGCTTTCCTGTAGGTGCCTTTCAGGTACACAGCCCAGGATGTGATTGGCCTTTTGAGTTGCAAGTGCACATTGTTGGCTCATGTTGAGCTTCTCATCCACCAGCACCCCCAAGTCCTTTTCCGCAGGGCTGCTTTCTAGCACCTCCTCCCCCAGCTTGTATTGATAGTGAGGATTGTTGTGACCCAGGTGCAGAACCCTGCACTTGCTCTTGTTGAACCTCATGAGGTTCACCTGGGCCCACCTCTCCAGCTTGTTCAGGTTCCTCTGGATGACATCCAGTCCCTCTGGTATATGGACTGCACCACTCAGCTCAGCTGAGTTCTGCCTATCTGTCATCCTCAAAGTAAAGAACTTTTTCCTCATGGTCAAATGGAACTTCATGTGTTCCATTTTGTGTCCATTGCCCCTTGTCCTATTATTGAGCACCACTGAAAAGAGACTGGTGCCATCCTCTTGACACCTGCCCCTTAGATATTTATAATAATTGATAAGATTCCCCTCTCAGTCTTTTCTTCTCTAGGTGAAACAGATCAAGCAAGGTCTCTCAGTCTTGCAATAGAGATGTTTCAGTCCCCTCATCTTTGTAGCCCTCTGCTGGACCCTCTTCAGTAGTTTTTTGTCTCTTTTTAACTGGGAAGCCCAGAACTGGACACAATACTCCAGATGTGGCAGAGTAGAGAGGAAGGAGAACCTCCCTTGACCTGCTAGCCACACTCTTCTTTATATACCCCAAGATACCATTGGCCTTCTTGGCCACAAGGGCATATTGCTGGCTCATGGTTAACTTGTCCACCAGGACCTCCGGGTACTTCTCCACGGAGCTGCTTTCCAGCAGGTCAACCCCTAACCTGTACTGGTGCATGGTGGTGTTTCTCCCCAGGTGCAGGACTCTACAATTTGTATGTGTTGAACTTCATTAGGTTTCCCTCCATGCAGCTCTTCAGTCTGTCCAGATCTCATTGCATGGTAGCATAGCCTTCTGGTGTATCAGCCACTCCTCTCAGTTTCATATCATCAGCAAACTTGCTGAGGGTACACTCCATCCCTTCATCCAGGTCATTGATGAAGATGTTGAATAAGACTGGACCCAGTACTGACGCCTGGGGAACACCACTAGCTACAGGTGACCAACTAAACTCTGCACTGCTGATCACAACTGCCTGAGCTCTCAATCCCATTCTCAATCCATCTCACTGTCCACTCATCTAACCCATATTTCCTAAGCTTACTTATGAGGATGTTATGGTTGACAGTGTCAAAAGCCTTGCTGAAGTCCAGGTAGACAACATTCACTTCTCTTCCTTCATCTCCCTAACTAGTCACACCATCATAGAAGGCTATCCAATTGGTCAGGCATTATTTCCCCTTGGTGAATCCATGTTGACCACTCCTAATAACTTTCTTTACCTCCTCACACTTAGAGATGACTTCCAGAATGAGATGTTCCATCGTCTTTCCAGGGATGGAGGCTGTCCAGTCTTGTAAATTCCTGATCCTCCTTTTTGAAGTCTGGTGTGACACTGGCTTTCCTCCAGCCCTCAGGCACTTCTCCTGTTGTCCATGATCTTTCAAAGGTAATGGAGAGTGGCTCAGTAACAACGTCAGCCAGCTCTCTCACCACTTGTTAGTGCATCCCATTGGGGCCCATTGACTTTTGGGTGTCCAGTTTGCTTAAATCATCTCTAACCTGATCCTCCTTGACCAAGAGAGAGTCTTCCTTTCTCCAGGCTTTCTATTTTACCTCCCAAGTCTGGGACTCTTGAGGGCTGGCCTGAGAAGTAAAGACTGATGCAAAAGTGCCATTCAGTAACTCTGCCTTCTCTGCATCTTCTGTTACCCAGTCTTCCATCTCATTCAGCAGCAGGTCCACATTTTCCCTAGTCTTCCTTTTGCTACCGATGCACTTGAAGAAGCACTTCTTGTTGTCTCTTACATTATTTGACAAATTTAATTCCAAAAGGCCTTGGCCTTCCTCATTGCATCCCTGCATACTCTGCCAATGTTCCTATATTCTTGCCAAGTGCCCAGTCCCTTTTTCCATGTAAACAAAAAAAAATATTTGAGTTTTTCCAGAAACTTCTTTTTCATCCATGAAGTTCTCTTGCCTTCTCTACTTGATTTTTTTACTTCTAGGAATACACCAATCTTGAGCTTGGAGGAAGTGGTACTTGAATATTAACCAGCTCTCTTGGGCCCCCCTATCTTCTAGAGCCCTAACCCCCAAGCTCCCCAGGGCTTGATAGTCATCCTTGATTTTGCCTAGGTTCTGTCTCACAGAATCATTCATGCCCACATGAAAGAGTAACAGTGTATAGTAGTTGGTGTTGTTGACAAGTTGTGGCACCCTCTTGGCAATGTCTTGGATCAAGCTCCTGGGAGCTTGGCACTCACTGTCCAGTTGGCAGATGGATAGCTTAGTGCCTTTAACAGAGTGTGATCCCACTACAAACACTCATCTTTTGGGGTTTTTTTTATGGTATCCAGTGAGTGATGCTGGTGCAATTTCTCTATACAGATCTTGCTCCTGAGTGTCTGTAAGTGTTAAAGCTTCCTTTATGGTTTTGCTGGTGATGCTGGAGGGTGGAAACTGAAGTAGAGTCCTGCTTTTGTGGTTCACCAGGGTCCAGGGTGAACATGGTTATGAAACCACCTCTCTCTGTCTCGGCTCCTCTAATACTGTGCAGCTTTTTAATTTTTTCTTGCAACATATGGCTTGTACTGAAGTCATCTTCTTTAACAGGTCCATTGGGGTGAATATGTCAGACTTTTCCATAAACATTGTTTTTAGCTTGAAGGCAAGTCCCCACAGTTTTGGCAGAGACCTAGAGCACTTCCCTCCACTGTGGTCCTATGATCAAAGTTCAGGGCCCACTCTGCATGTCCGCCCGTGTAAGCTGCCACCCCACCCCTGGGTCATGCACCATGCCCTGGTCGCTGGTATTTCCTAGGGCTGCTTAAATCTCCCAACATTGCTTATGGCAATGGCCCCAGCCATGACAAATTCTGGTGGATCTCACCACTCTTCCTTGGGTTTCCATGAGTCCAGGAACTCTTTTGTCCACCTTGATCTAGTGCTCAGCCACAGAACTTGCTGTTGCCACCACTATGTTCCTTGCTGGCCAAGTGTCTTTTCATTACTCGGAATAGTCGAGTTGAATCGTCCCTCAAGTCACCTGTGTATGCCCTATTCAAAACCAGCAAATTTGACAAATGATGGGGAGAGCAGGCTGCCTTCCAAAAGGACAGATGGAAACTGTAAGAACTAGGAAAAAATGTGTATGATTTACAGAAGACTGCAGAGAATTTTTTTTTGAAAAAATTAACATAAAATCTGTTCCATTCTGTGGTATTGTACTCCTGGGAACCCAAAACTTTGCTTTCCAGTCGACCTTTTCCTTTCACTTTCCCGTCTTGTATCAAATGGCATCCCTGAAACACAGGGAGCATTTCCAGTTCAAGGCATTCTTCCTGATGTAGAGTCCCACTGGCTGTGAGGCCTAACCAAAGGGTCAGAAATCCCTGAATTTTCAATGGAGCTCTTTTTTTGGAGGGTGTAGAGGCAGAAAAAGTAGTATAAACCCCAAGTTAACAAAATTGCAGTGCTCTTCCAAGGCTGCCATTCTGTGTGAAAAAGGAAAAGATGACACTTTGCTGCTTATATTCAAGTGATAAGTAAAAAAGTATGCAAAATAAGAGCCTGTTGCCATTAGTACTTGATCTCTCAGTTTTCTTCAGAAGAATAGCTAGTTTTCCCTGCTTTTCTCATTACTGATGTATGGTTTATTCTTATTTTCCTAATATATTTCTACTGAATTTAAAAAAAATATTGTGACATTTATGGCAGCATGTACAACAGTAAATACCTTTTATTTATCTTCTATTTTAGTTATGATCTTGTGCTACCTCTCTTGCAATAACCTTCCTGAATGATGTATAATTTTGTGCTAATTCAGGCACTGCTACTTTTAGAGGTATATATGTATATATATTACATATATGGGGGGGTGGGAGAGAGGATGTACTTATCTGTATGTGGAAAAGAGTTGTGCAAAAATAATTGGAAAAACTGCCAGGTAACCTTTCTGAATTGTTTAATGCCAGAAAATCAATGTATAATGTTTAGTTCTTTCTTTAAAGTGTCTGAATGTTGTTTTTATTTTAGACACACATGGAGAAATTGAGCAGCAGATACATATATTAAAGCACTAAAGTGGGAAACTGCACTTTCCCTGATAGTGTTTATTTTTATTTTCATGGCTAGCTTTAGAAATATGCTAAACAATTATTTGAAATTTCTGTTATAAAAAAAAAACAACAAAAAAACCCCAAGTAGTAAACCAGACTTTACCTGAAGAGTAATAAACTCTTAAGTTAATGCTAAATATTGGTAGGGGATAGGGGAGGGGGAGTGTAGTTTATTTGTTACTTCAGAATTTTTATAACTTCAGAATAATCAAGTTATTTGTCTGGTGACAGGAGATTCCAACCTACCCAAGGAGATTCTAATAGCTGGCCAAGAAACACTGTTTAAAATTGTGAACCTGCTCCATTTCTAGGTCCCATTGGAGGTACCAGCTCTTAAATGCAAGAGAAATGTCACAGCATTATCTGGGATAGTAAAATTAATTAAATTAATAAAAAATAATTTCTTCTACGACATATGTTTTACTACCCTTATTTCACATGATATTCCTGATGAAAAGTTTTGTATGGAAGGCAAAATGATAACATTTCTGCTAATCTAGTAGCAGGCAGGAGCACAGCCCTACAGCACTCACCTGTTTTGAAATTCAGTGTTTCTCTCTTCAGTCCCTACCTTATTTTCCACCATCAGTACCAGCTTCCTTTTCACTTCACACAAATATCATGGTATCCTTTCCGCTGTGATTTTGCACTCCTGTCACTGAACAACTAAAGACCTAATACATCGGTTACTATCACCCAGACCACCATGTCCACCTAGGTGATATTTTCTAGATACTGCTTTTGTTTCTTTGTGGTATTTTCCAGATCTTCTTTCAAAATATCTACTTTCATGCAGAATATACATCCTAAAATATTTTCACCCCTGGCATTTGGAGAAAAAAAAAAAAAAGCGAGCAACCCTACACAAACTAACAGCCCCTCACATGTTTGTCTTTTGACATGTTTATCTATGTAACGGGATTATATAAAATATTTATAAGCAAGAAGTGTTACGATTAGATACATCCTAAACAGCATCTGTAATTCCTGAATGCTTCAATCCTGAAGCAATTTACGGACCTCTATTGTGTGCACAGGAAATGGAATGAAATCTGGCACTTGTTGCTAGGCAAAGTGTGCCTACTGACATAGCACTTAAAAGTAATCTGCAAAGATCTTGCAGTGTAACTAGTAGGAATGCTAAATTGCTTCCAACACAGTTTGCCTATGATGTATTTCTAAAATGAATGTAAACTTATTTTCCTAACCAATAATTTATGCCCACGAAATGTAAACCCCACTGCTTCTGTAGGCTGTCAGCTACATGTGGGGAAAAACCCCAGGCGTTTTGGGGTTGCCTTTTTACTGGAATGTTCTAAGCACCTCTGAAGACCACTGATTTTAGTAGGAATTAACGAAGCCCACAATTGCTCTCTGTCCACAATCTGGCTTTTGAAAATTGCATCCATATTCAAGGGGTATAACACTGGGAGGGGTGTGGCTGTGGCAAAGGAATTTAGGTAGGATTTCGGGTAGGTTCTGTGTTTGCTTCTGCTCTGTTATGTGCTGTGGACACTGAAGTGAGAGGGAAAGGATTATGGTTTCTGAGGACCAAGAGAGGTCACAGGAAGACATCCTTTTCTGAAATAACACAAACAAAACAGCAAGTAATCAGTCATCTAGATGAGAGAAAATGGTGTTTGAATATCATATTATTATATCATATAACATTTATGTGGGGTGTGGAGAAGCAATTAGAAATGTGTGTGATGATGTACATGTTCTGTTTGTCTTATCTTAAAGCCTTTCCAAAATTAAAAAAATTATCCACTGCCTAATTGGGATTAAACCAAGCAGTGAAAGCGATACACCTCTTTCAAGAATATCACACTTTATTATATATAACTTTACTTTAAGATGTTTGTAAAAGAGAATGTTCAACAAATTAATTTGTATTCAGTTAGAGAATAAAACTTCTCTTTTTTCCACTATGATCTAACTCAGTTTTCTTTCGTGGACTGCTATATTGTAGGTATCTACCAAAGATCCCAGTTGTATAAATTTTGTTGCTTTGATTGACAACTGTAATATAAATGAGATTCTGCTTTGCTCAATGATTGTCATTCAAACATTCATTTCAGGGAACATGAATTTGAACTAATGGCAAGAAAATTAAACAGTTCATCTATTGATTTGTTAATTCTTATTATTATAAAGGCATTTCCCTTAGGGAAATTGCATTTTGTTCTGGAATATCTTCTGCAAGTCCAGAATTGATTCTTGATGTGATCACATCTCATCCTTTTGATTAACAAGGTTGACTCTTTCTGGCAAGCTGGGGTTTTTGTCCTTTTTTCTTCTTCTTCTTCTTTGCATTTTCTCCTCCATGTTACTGTTTTCTTCCTCTTACTTTCACTTCCTTTTCCATTTGGAATATTGTCTAGGGTTAGGGCTGGGCTGGCCACTAGACAAGGGACAGATGCTTGGTTACTAACCCCTCTCCTTTCCCAAAGGGAAAAAGAAAGGGAATAGGAAAAGAGACTTATGTATAGGAAAATAAAACTAAACCAGCTTTGATGAAAATAATAAAATAGAATATATACAAAACCAATATCAAACCCAACCCCCTGTCACCACTGATGCCATGGAGCAGGCACTGGGGAAGTCTCATACTGGACTCAGCGGCAGAGCTGAACCAGATTCTGGAACTGGATTCAGGAACACACGGATTGGCATTGAAGGCAGAAGGGACTGAGACCTCCACTGAAGAAGAGAGCTTAACCTTTGTGATCCCTCAGCTATATACTGAATATGATTTATATTGGTGGAATACCTTGTTGATCAGTTTAGGGTCACCCATCCAGTCGGCTCCTCCCCTCAGGTGTATCCTTTTACTTACTGCACCCCTAATGCAGTACACAAGATTTAGCAGTGACCTTGATCTTTATAGGAGCAAGTTTAATCAAGAGACTTTCTGCACACTCATCTGTGGTTGTAACAGTAAACATCAAGCATTATCACTTCTAGAAGCAGATGCTCTCTGAAAAAATATGCCATTAACTTCAGAAAGTGCGGTTAGTTAGGAGACTGAGCTGAAAAGTAAAAGCACTGAACAGAATTAGTTTTGTTCTAAGTCAAACCAGACAAGTACATATTTTAACAATTGTCAATATTTTCTTACTTTCCCATTTTATTTTCTTACCTTTGTTTGTTATGAATGCCTTCTGCAGTCCTGTGCTCCGCGTTGTATCCCGGTCCTTCCTACTCATCTGTGCCTACCCCTTTTTCTTTCCTCAGTTTCTCTGTTCACTCCCTCAAACTCTGTCATTTCTGGTTCCTTACACGTGCTGTATTTAATACTGTCCTCTGCCTACCCATACAGCCATAATCCTTATGCACTTAAAGCAGCTCTGACATCTTTACCCAGTTCCTCTCCCATATTACGCATTCCCCTTTCAGCCTGTACTTCCCCCCTCCGGGTAGCATTGACTGAAGATATTTACTTAAGTAGAAATATGTTCCACTTACTATTGTTTGCAAAGTAGTTGCGTTGATCTATCGTTCACTTACATTTGCTGGTCTAAGCCAATGTATTCAGTATTATTATCCATATTAGTAAATTTCACTGTGTTGGCATGAATTTGTTGACCTCGTTTAATCTATCTTTCAAATTATTCTACTTCTTAGAACAACTAACATATCCATAATAAGCAGACATTATTAATTTCTGTGATAATTGATTTTCTACAGAGTATGAAAGCTAGTCAGGGTTACACATCAGAAAAACTTTGGGAAATGAAGCTCTGCTGACAAAAGGGGGAACAGAGGAACTTGGGAATAGTTTTTATCTTGCTAGACACTATTTCAACAATCATTAATTATTATTCTTATGTTCTGTGACTCTACTTTTGGGGTTTTTTTTCTTTAAAATTGTTAATGACCATTTAATTCTCTGACTAGCCAAGGTCTTGCTGTAACTAGGTGGGCTTGTGATTATGTCATGCTTGAAAAGACATGAATAACCGGCATGAACAGAAGAATTATGAGTGCAATACACATTGTATTAGAGTTCCTATTAGCGTGTCTTAGAAGCAGAAATACCTTGGTTTTATCCTTGATCTCTGAACTTTCCTTATTGGTTCCTTTGAGGTTGTCTAGACCGTTCACCCGCACCTTCCCCCTTAAAATGTTTCTTAAGTGTACAACTAAGAAAAGTCCTAGGGAAAACAAAACAAAACAAAAACAAACAAACAAACAAAAAATTCCCAACACCACACCTCTTCTATTATCAAGCCAGTTTGGTGAAACTTATTTAACACTTTGATTCCTTTTTTTTCCACTGTCTTCTTTAAAAGTTTCATCTTCATCTCAAACTCAGAAGAACAATAAGCATCTTGTTTACTGAATCCCTAATTTAAGAGAAGGATGTCTTTTATTCTTCATTTTTAATTTGTTGCCACCGAAGTTCTTAGGAATTCTCTCTTTTGAAAGCTGACAGAGAACCTATCTTTTTGTCTGTGCATGTGAAAGATTTGTTAAGAAAAGCTACCAAACATCCATTGTTAGAACAGCCTTCCTTCCTGCTGCTGTGATTGAGCTTTTGAAGACTGTCTGATAGTTTCATCAGATAAGAGGACTTCTGTGTCATGAGCAGAATGATTAGACTTGAGATTGAAGACAGACGTGAAAATCAATGTGAGTTTTGCAATTGATTTCAGCAGGCCAGCCTCTTTTGTTTCCTTCTCTGCTTAAAGGATTTATTCTCTATGTTCCCTTCCATTCTCTCCAGGCTACCTAATCTAGAAAGGAAGTGCACAGTGTAGGGGCAAGACCACTGACTTACATGATCTGAGTGTAAAGACAGAGCCCGTGTCACTGTGCTGTATAAATACCTTGGGAACATTAGCTAAACTCACTTGTCTTACATGTTTTCCAGTACATTTTATTCCCTGTCTGTAAAACATGGGTAATATTTTTTCCTCACAATTTTGGGGCATTGTGAATGTAAATGGCCACACAAACACCTAATAATAGATTGTGACATGCTAAGATGATATGGCAATAGGACTATATAAATATCTGAAATGAAAATCATTTAGGACTCCACTTGAAATTATTCAGAACTTTGAGATATATTTTTCCTTGTGCTTCATACTTTGTCAAGAATGGAAAATGCTGTTCAATTGTTTGGATTGATTTATATATTTTTCTAAATTCATTTCTTATCAGCACTACATTTAAATGTGCATCAAGGAGAATAACAACATAAAGGGACTGATTAGTTCAATTATACCACCCACACCTAGAAATAATCTTTTTACACTAGCAATCTGAAGCAATGTTTTTAAAGCAAATAAAACAATATGTTCACCTTTTATCCATTATGTTCTTCTAGTTTTAGAGATTTCTCTGATTTATTCCAAACCAAGGAATAAAAATAGAGTTAATTTCAGTTTGCCACGAATTGCAATCTTTGGTATTTTAAAAACGTATAATACTGTGCTGATTACTCTTTGTTTAAAAGGCTGGTAATCTGTGCATACTATCGCAGTTGGAGCCCTGTTCCCACCTGCCAGCTATTTTCTCACTGCGTCTCTGGGCAAGTAGCTTTTCATTTTCCTCTTTATCTGACATAAAGAATAAATAATATGATAACGCCTACTCTGCAAAAGCTGTACATTACATTGCCTCTGCCAAAGTTGTCTGACCATGCCTCTTACAGAAAGGTCTGAGCATATTCACTCACCTAATTTTGGTGATGTACCTGAGGTGCCTAAGTTAAAGCCTATCTTGCTAAAATGCTTACATTGGTTTTCAGACTCTGTTGTGCAGATCTGTGAGCAGCCATGAACTATAAGTAAAGTTTTTACAAAAGGCAATTGAAGAAATCAGGTATTTAACAATATGTATTCAACAAAATAGATGAGTTTTCTGAAAACATATCATGTTAGCTGGAAAAAGTCTAGGGGATATGTAAAGCAAGAATAATGTATATCCTGATATAGGCTCTTTTTTGTTGTCCAGGAAATAAGCAGCCTACTTAAAATATGAATCAAGCCAAGACACTTGCTGGAGTCACCTATCCCTCTCCCTTCCACAAGCTTAGGGTGATCCAGCTTTTAACTCAACCAAGGAAATCAAGTGCATTCTTTTCCATAGGACAAATTGAAGGGCCTTGTAAGAATTAATAGTATTCAGATGTCAGGCTAATCTAAACTGCTTTCATAATCCTCTCTAAATAAATATCTTGGAAAAAAAAAAAAAGTAGGTTTTTTTTTTGTTTGGTTGGTTGGGTTTTTTTTTATCATCTCCCCATCCTTCTCTCTGTATTACTTTTTTTTTTTTTTTTGCAATGAAGGTGCAAGGATTTGTTAAGAACTCCTGTTTTGAATAGCTTATTTCTTCACCAATGCTTCAGTCGTTCCACTTGCTCAGCCCTCTTTCTGACTTAGTTAAGTCACTGAATTTAGAACATTTTCAGAAGTCAGGATGCTGCAATTCCAGCACTGACCTTTCTTGAAGACTAACTGCAATTGCAAGGTATTTTAGACTTCTATCTCTGTTTCCCAATATACCACAGAGTAAAAATTTCCCAAATATCATACAGCATGTTTTGGAAAGTGAAGTCTATTTTAATTTCACCAAGGAGCCAGTGCAGGACTTGGTAAATTGGCAAGTCTGTACTTTGGGAGACTGTAATAACAACAGAAGTGCTTCAGGAGGTTTGGCTGCACTGTAGAAGAAACTATCAACCTGAGGCATGTTCTAGGAAATGGGACCCATCTTTATTTTGCTGAATTTTAGATTCTTCTTAAAGCTTATAAGAAAACCCACAATCTCTGAACAGGTTAAAAGTTCAGAGATGTTTATCTTTTCTAAAAACATAGGGAAAAAATTAGACTTTATAAAGAGATGATTAATGTTCAAAAAGCAAATGAAGAAAAACCTAATACCTAGCAGTACAGTGGAGGAAGAATATAGCCCAAAAAAATCTCGAGAAGCATTTGTTTAACATTTGGCACCGTGGAAAAGAGTGGATAAATGTGGGCACAACTTAATGTGCTCAGAATTATATTTCACTTTTGATCCATGCTCTCCATTGAGTTATGCTCCCCTTCTGTGTCCTCTGTGGTTGGATATTTTCAAAACCTTCTAAAATGAGATTGTTAATAATGCACCCATGTTTTCCCCTCCTGTAATGGACTATTGAAATTATATGCAATGATCAGTTTGGTTTTAAGCATTACTGCAGGCTAGTGCATCCTTGAATACTCTGGTTTTGTACACCTCTTCCTTTTGTAATGAGTTTTCCCCATATGCTAACGCAAGTTTTGGAGAGGTGAGTGAATCAATTTCAGAGATTACTAGCTGTTATTTAAAAATTTAAATCTATGCTGTTACAAGCTATGGAACTGTTGTTTCCCATTTATATTTTCTATGTCAAGTGTGTATCTGCATTGTTTTGAAGGGAGAGGAACCAGATTTCCTACCAGACACAAGTCTAATGGAGACAGTTAAAGAATGATATTTATGATCTTTGCTTAGGGATTCATAAGTTACTAGGGAACTTTCCTGTTTAACCAAAAGACTGAAAAAAAGTTTTTGTTTTAAATCTGAGGAAACTCATTAACTTTGTTTATGATTTCTTGTTGAGATGCTGCTGTGAAAAGCACACCCACAAAGAATTTATTTTAAACTAATCTTTTTAACAAAAGCTGTTTGAAGAATGTGCAAGTACATTCCTGAATTTGTTACATATGTAAAAACACCATTAAATAGAAATGTTCTCTGTTCCAATTTATTAACTATACTTATAATGAAGTTATGGAGAAATTTGTTTTGTAAATCATGCATGGAACTTTGGACAACTAATATTAAAAATTAATCTATCATTAATAGGTAACACTGAATGTAATTATTTCAGATAAGAAAATACATCTTTTAGGAGATCCTTGGTTTGAAAAACATCGTTGGATCATCAGTCAGTCATTCCTCAAGCACAATTACTGAGCAATGATAACTTCATAGTGCTACTAAATTTCGCTTAAATGTAGTCATTGTGGGAGGTTTGTAGTAATTTTATGTGTCTGCTTTTCTCCCATCCAATTCACTATGCAAAGGAGATGTAGTATAAGCTTCTGACTCAATAGTGACTACATAGTCATCAAAGAGTCCTTGTGCAGTGAGTTGGCTTAAATTAGATGTAGGTTCTCCTGTGTGCAGCTCATGTACAGATTGTGCTAGGCTTGTCATTTTAACCTTTTGGCCATTAGATTTGTCATCCTGTGAATAATATCTAAGACTCATTTTTGTACTCTGTGGAGCTGTCTTACCCAGATTACTTGTTCCATGTAATATTTATGTAACTGGCATGTCTTCTGTGAGCTTATTTGACCAGCTGCTAACCAGATACTATAGAAGGTCTGATTTGTTTTGGTGAATGCTACAGAGGATTGTAACACATCTGTGCTAGAGTTAGTAATGAATCCCAGTAATAAAGGCACTCAGACTCCATGAGATACTGTTTAAAATACATTTTATGGGAGATAACACTAGAAGGAAAAAAGAGATAGCACAGATAATCTTACATCTCTTCAGATGCTGGCAACTTTAAGGTGTGCAGCATCAGATGGTCTCCAGCCATCTGTTACAGGATTTTCTTTGAACTAAATATTATGAGTTATTTTGACTGTCAAGAAAAAGCATGTTCACATGAGAACTTTAAAACAAAGTCAGACACACAGGTATCATCCTCGCCAGCCATTGTGTGTGAGCCTAGCCATGTATTTCGTATGTAGCAAATCAAATGTTACTACTAGTAATCTAAGGGCACCCTGTCCCTAAAGCAAAGTTTGTGGTGTCAATCTGTGCACTATTTAGTCTGCATTACCAGCTGCATTCATTTTGAATGTGTGATGTGTTAACATTACTTTATCCCTAAATAACTTTCTTTTTTTGTTTTTGGTTTCTGTGATTGTTGTTATTATTATTTTTGGTTGGTTCATTTTTTGGTTTTCTGTTTGTTTGTTTGTTTGGGTTCTGTTTGTTGGGGGTTTTTTTTATTGTTCTTGGTTTTGGTGGGGTTTTTTTTTGTTGTTGTTGGTTGGTTTTAAAGGCTAACCACCAAGTGTAAGATTATCAGGTCAATACTGTAGACAATCTGAGACTGGAAGCATTAGGAGTCCTTGCCTGTCTTGGGACTGAGATCCAAAGCTGGAAACCTTGAGAGCTCCTGTATAAACACAGCTTCCAAGGTTTCAAGACTTAATGGCAGACAGCTGAAAAGGTGAAACTGTAGAGGCCCTCTGGTTTTCACAGGTTCCTTTCTTGTGCCCATGGGAGTCTAGAAGTCCTTCGATGGTTTGGCTAAATCAAATAGCTGCTGGGCAGGCCTTTGGAGGCATAGTTAATAAATTCACGTGCTACTTCTTTTGAAAATAAAAACCCTGCTGCATTTGTGGGGTTTTTTGGGGGGGGATGGTGGTGGTGAAGCCAAACATAAATTGTTTAATCTCATGGAGACTCATGTGTTCTCCTTCAGCCAGTTTTGGATCAGCATGTTTGGGCCCATGGAGACCAAAGGTCATGTGCAGCTGCAGACACAAAGGGTATCTGGGCCAGCATTTGTCAGTGAACCCAGAGCACAAACCCAAACAGCTCAGATTCAGGAAATGAGGTTTATTTAACTCAGTTATTTCAACTCTTGAGCACAGCAGCACTAATATGAACCTGCTGGATTTGTAAATATTTCTTTCCCACAAGAATGTAGTTTTGAGAGTGTTTACAACTTTTAGTGTCTACACTGCTAAATATGTGAAGCTTCTTTATATTTTTTGTCTTCTCTACAAGTTATTTAATGGAAAGGAATTGTTGATGTCTCAGGTATAACTTTGATATGTGAAGTATCTGTGCAAAAGTCTACACTGGGAAAGTAACATACAGATAAATGGTCATCTTGAGAAGCCAAAGAATACTTTGTCTATTAAAAGATCTTCCTACTTAAAAGTTGATTTTTGTTCTTAACAAAATGAGAAACCATTTGGTTAAAAATAAGTAAGAAATCTTTCACAGAACCATTGAATTATTAACGGAAACCTTGACTCTAGACTGTTGTGATGGATAAAACTAATTTATCTCTGTCTCCCTCAGATATTTATATCATCTGTCTAAACAGCATGAATCACATTTAAAATTATATCAACTTGTGCCACCTTGGGGGTAACAAACTGGAGCTGATTCAACTGAGTGTTTCTTTCCTTCATTTTAATCATTCACAATATCTAACTAACTTTTATTACAATTGAGTCTGTTTACTTTACAGGGAATTTGAATTCATAGCCAAGAGGGGGAAAAAGGAAATGCCACTAAATAGCAGTATCATTCTTTTCTCATGTATTTTATACTGGTTTAGTACAGGTAGAGGAAAAATGCATATTGTCTTTGATTTCCGAAGTATATATATGTATACACAGACACAAACTTATTTATACTAATAAAGCATACACAGTAATAAAACACAAAACATTTTATATATATAAATGTGGGTTTTATATACTCTTGAAGTGAAAGACTCAAACTATGAAAGACATTTTGGTCTCAGAGCACAGTTCAGTACATAGAAGTGCTAAAACCATGAATTACCCTTGCCATGTTTTAGAACTGGAAACAATGGAATTTGAGTAGCAACATTTTGGAAATTTTCATGCCTTGCACATTGTTGTTTTTTAAACAGTGATCAAAAAAGATTTCAGAATTTACCATGAAATCAATTTCCAAAAATTTTTTCTTAAGTTAATTGAAATTTTATTATATTAAAAAAAGAGAAATATTCCCTCTTATACTGTTTTAATACATAGTTGCAAAAAAAAAAAAAAAATAAATTCTAACTTATTTGATGTTTAAGCAGAAGCGGGATGGAGATATAGAAAGGGCTACACAACTGACACACAGAGTTGTGTGCAGAGAAAATTTTAGTGCACAGGTGACAATCTCGCCTACATCTGTTTCTTGCTGTGACTCAACTTCAGTACTTTATACAACAGTGAGACTGAGGAAAAAAAACCAAAAAGATGAAACCTAGTAATGGACTATGTAAAAGAGCAAAAATCCTTCCTAGCCTCTTTCAGAAACTGTTGTTCTGAAGATCTGAAATACAGGATTTACAGTAGTATGTATTAAAAAAACACCTTATGACCAGCATGGGCATTTAAAGTCTTTATAAGCATTACTGTAATTTAAATTCTAATCTTAGCAGTGGAATTGCAGTTGACACTAAGTGTAGTTTTAAATTTCAAGACTAAGTAAAATCATGCATGATGACCAGTTTGGACAGAAAAAGATAACTGTAGACTCAGTAATGAAGAGTATGCTCTTCCCCCCACCCCACCCCTGCAATTTGAAGATATTAAGTAAAAGTTTTAATTCTGTAAATGAAGTCTCATGCTTTTATCTTCCTGAAATAACTTTTCTACCTATATCGTTTAATTAATTTTTATGTCTAAAATACCTTCTAGAGGTCAACTTCTTCTTTTTTTATTATTATTTAATTTCAGTTTAATTTTCTAGTCTAGTGCTAAAGATACTGATTTTGAAGTAAAAAGAGTTTAAAGTGTTGTTTGATCCAATCCATAGTTTCTATTAATGTAATAACAGTTTTAAACTGAGAGCACATTACTTGCACATTATATATGATGCCGATGCAAACTTGAAGTGTTTTCTTAAAATATTCTTTTGTAAATGCTAATACTTTTCATCTCCAAATTTAGCAATAATACTTTAAAATCAGCTTATTTGCACAACTTGTATTGGTATATGATTAAAAGATTTAAAAACTACTCTTCACATTGACTCAAGTGATGGAGACCACACCGAAGTCTTAAGTTCCTTATGTCAACATGAAATAAAGACAGTACTGTAAATAATATTACAGTGTGTACAATAGAAATATCTGTTATACTTAGTTGATATATAATCTGAAAATTAAATTACATCAACATTCATGCCCTCACACCCACCTCTGGCATATTTTTTTACTTTAATGAGGGTTCTGTCTGATTTTCTCTTTTTAGAACAGTATTCAATGTTGGTTTACTAAAACATTATGCTACGCAATCCCTGCAACACCTAAGACAATGAGCGTGATACGATTTTTTTCTTCTTGCTTTATCTAATGAAGGGCTTTTCCTTAAGAATCATATAGATGTTTGGTTTGTTTTTATCAGTACTTCTGTTGTACTTAGGATTTAACAAGATTTATGATGTTTTGTTAAAGTGTGTCCAGTAATAACTAAATCAAGATGATTTGTCACTGCTTTTTGTTTTAACTCTGAAAATCCATATCAGATGGCCCTAAGTCTAAAGGAGCAGTGGGAATCCAATCACTAAAGAGAGATGAAAGGCAAACTGTGTCACAGACCGTCTGTGCTCTTGTCACAGCAACTCAGTCACTCTCTCAGGCTTCCAAAGGCCAGTACTCAATGTTTGCATCCGTTATTCTGTGCTATTTCAACACCTGGACATCCTAAATAAAAACAGAGAAAATAACTTAATGTAAGAACATATAAGTTCAATTTTTATTTTTTTTTTTTAATTTTTAATAGCCTCGAGAATTAACTAAAGTTAAATTTCTTTTCATCCCTAAAGGCCTCTGGGCTTACTGTGATTCTTTGAAAGTCTCTTATGCAATTCTTAACAGGGCTGTGGTTTGTTGATAAAGGGGCTTCAGTTGGAAAATTGGCTTGAAATGTTTTACCATCTTTAGGCAACTGTTTTCCTTCAAATTTCACCCTGCTTTTTTGGGGAGTTGTTTTTTAATTCAAATCAGTCCCCATAACCAATCAATGGTTTATCCTCATAATGTCAGCACAGGGAGAGAAACAAGTGATTGGGATGTGTAGGAGGAGACAGTACTTTTGTGAAAACCCCATCATTGCCAAATCTAACTTCAACAGGGGCAGAGTCCCTAGGTTATACTGCAAAGGTTTGGAAGACATCTGTCTTTGATTGGAGGTAGCACACACATTAACGACCGAGACCCCAGCCTTACAGGGAGTTTCATTTCAAGCACACTGCCATAAGAAAAAAAGTAATGATACCAATTCTTTTTTTTTCAGATACCTCAAGTTTTTCAGAAACTGCAACTCCAACAGTTCTGAAAAAAAGAGACTCAGAGATACACTACAGCTGAATGCAAGGCATAGTTATTGATAATCTTAAATGCAGCTAATTATAATAGGCCATTTTGCTAACCTGAAAAGTCTTTTCACTAGCTTTACATTGGTGTAAAGTAGAAGAATCAGCTTCACTACATCAGAGAAAGTCATACAGTTGGAAAGAACTATTAAAAACATCTTCATTGTGCTGGTCTAGGTTGAAAGTGCAGAACAATGCTTTAATTTTTTACTTTCCTAAAATTTTTAACTCTAACAACTCAATTATCCTTACTGTCTAACATCCCTTTATAAAGTGGGAATCCATAACAGGTCCTTCATATTTTTTCACCTATTTCACGAAGCATTTTTTAGATTTGAAAAGCACTTCATGAATCACTCAGTGGTTGCTAAAAATGAATACTAATGAACCCAATTCAATTATCATGCCAGCTGCAGATTTCCTTCTGATGGCTGACTTCATGCTATAGAGAGTAATCCTTATGCTAAACCTCACCTGCCTGTAGGAAATTGATTCCATTACAATTTTAAAACGAGAACTGTCCTAGATTGTGTACTTACATAGAATAATTGGGCATTAGTTATCAAAAATAAGTGACAGCAAGGACATCTGGGCATATTTTAATGTCTGGTCAAACAGCTTGGACCTTTGTACTCCATTAAGAGACTTGTAGTGAGAGTTACTGTGCTATAACTAAAGCTGCACAACCATATAAACAGGTTATCTGCCAAAGGCAGTATCTTGAAAAGTGTTGGCCTAATGAACCAAGGATTTATTTAAGAGCTTGGTATTTGCAGTTTGACAAGCAAATGATTATGGTTTTGCAATTGCCCCTAAACAGGGAGTGCTCTTTTCATCTTACTGAGAGAAAGGGTGAAAGATACCATGTTTCATCCTTGGGGTTATTTTGTTTATTTGTTTTTTAAGCTAACTATCTCTAATCCCACATAATGTCTGAAAGCTCTCGAACACCAGGAAATATGTACTTACAAAAAATCTATTACAAAGTTAATTATCTTTATTGTCTTTATAAAGAAGAGAAATTAAGGTCATCTTTTGGAGCCCTGGTAATGTTGTCCTGTGACAGAAGTCATCCAGAACATTAAAGATCCAAGAGCTGAACATAGTCACCTTTCTTTCAGTTTGACGTCTTAACCTCAAGATCAGTCTTTTCTTAATCTTTCTTTTCTGCTGGATATTTCTAACACCACAGGCCTGAGTCACTCTGCAGAAGTGCCTGTCACGGTGGATTGCAGATAGATCCCATTGAAATCAAGCTTCCCAACTGGTGCCTTGAATACATACAGTTCAGATGTGGGTTTAGAACTTTTTGTCAGAGATTTTATCATTCTGTCTTTGCTCTTAGACCTACAGACATGCAAACATGTAGTAGAAAAACATTTTTGGAATGCACTTAGAATGAGGTTAAGAGTCTTAGGGCAAAAGCAGGTTATCAGAGCTCAATGACTGTGAGCGTGTTATCAGAACCCAATGATTCAGCTGAGATGTTCTAATTCCTAGCCTATTGCAGCTTTGCAAGTGGCTAAAATTCTAACGGTATTTTCCCTGGAAAACTTGACTCATTCTTCTGAGGTTTGAGATCTAATGGTCATTTTCCAACATATACTGGACACATGTCCATTTTACATTCATGTTGTGTAGCATTTCAAATGCAGGATTGCTACCATTTTCTGTCCCTGATGATATCTACCCTGTCTTCAATGGGTACACCTCAAACTCTTTTCATCTAAAGACTTAGTCACACTATCTTCCCAGGGCTAATATGAGTATATACTCAGGCTCTTCTTATGTCCAACTGGGGAGGCCTTAGCCTATGGCATCCTTTCCCTGTCCCTGGTCTGTGACCCGTGTCCCAGTAATATCCCTTTTGGACCTAATGTTGTTTTCTCCTCTTAAATCAAGTTGTGATTCTTTTACACTTCCAGAGTACCTTATCCAGAATATTTTTTTTTTCCTAAGTGGCATTGTATCCAATATGTATGATATCAGCTAGATTTCCAGTATTCCTTTTCTTAAAATATCAGTTATCTTATAAAGAGAGATGCCAGATTAATTTGGCAGAATGATACGTCTATTTTGGGATAAAGCTGTTATTCATTAAATTTAATTTTTCATTACCTCAGTGTCTCTAGCTATGCAATACTTCATAATTGCTTTCAAACCTTTGCCCAGCTCATGAGGTCAGAGCCACTTGTTTTTATGTTGCCTGGATCATGTGCATCACTTTTTCTTAAAAGAAAAAAAAGTTCTGCATTTTTTTTATTTTTTAGACATTTGATTGCCAGCCTGACAGATTCATTAAAAGTCTTTGTTATTAAACTGGTCTTTAATGTGCAAGTACTGTAAGAACTCTCGAGTAGAGATTATGGGGTCTTGCCCTCCCGGTCTAGACACCTCCTTAAAAACATCTTTAATGTCTTTGTTTTGTTCTCATCTTAGATGAGTAATTTTCATATTCACAGTCTGTACCATTAGGCACATTGCATTTGCTACTGTAGTCAACATCCCCATATTAATTCTATTTTGAACTGTCTGCAAATTTTCTTTAATCTTAACTGCTTTTTGCTGCTTAGTGAAGCCACCTTTTTTCCTGTTTTCTTTTTATTTGGATGATGAAAGTACATTTTAGTACTTGCAGTTTTTCAGGATCTGACCCCAACTAGCATCTTCTGTTTTCACTTTCTCCATATATTTTCTGACATCTGACAGTTTTACTTGCATATTAGTTTCATTTTCTACCCTACAAGCTTTCTGCACACTCCAGATACTTTCTGAGGTGACTGCTCATCTAGTTAGAAATTGAACCCTTTGTTATAAAAGGGTTTTCCACATGTTTCAAGCTGCATTTTTTCACAGCCCACAGGCACAGTATTTTTATTAGAATTCTACCACTTCCTTGAATCTCCATTATTTCCTTTATTTTCTGATTTTTTTTAATTCTGATTTTTTTTTGTTTTGTTTAGAAGCACTCATGTTACAGAAATTTTTTAAAAAATGGAATGAATGTGTTATCAGTTACTCTGAGATACAGCTTTCTTCACCAACTGTTTAGTAAGGTCTTGTAGCTCACTTTTCTTGTGTTATGTGTCACATCCTCAGATACTTGAGCCTACACCTTATTAGAATTAATTTTCTGGGAAGTTACAATATTACCTCACAGTTTTCAAAGTGATATTTTCCTTATGTGCTATTTCATAATTATTGCTTTCTAAATAATACAGGAATTCATTTACAACAAAAGGCATCCTACACAAACTTTTCTTAAAGGAATCTAAAACTAATTAGAAACCTTTTGTACTCTCATTTTCTTACAGCTTATCACATACTTGGTTTATAGTTCATCACATCACTATTTTTGCCATGAGGAAGACCATAAGATGGGTAGATGTGAATGTGGGAAATTAGCAAGAAAAGGATTACTGTGTCAAACTGACCTGAAGATCTACTGCAGCATCTGTGTGGCAGGGAAGATACAGTGAGTTACACAATCTATTGCAGGCAGTTTTATGTCCTTCTACACTTCAATATAGTCCTCTCACCCAAATACTTGGGCAGAATCTTGCCACTACTTTACAGCAATATTATTCAAAATAATAAATATAATAAAAATAAAAAGAATATCCAGTTAGCAAAACGGGGATATGTTAAGAGGGTAGCCATGTTGAAAATCATTAATACAAACTTACAAATTAATATTGTCTAAATTCCTTATAGTTGCTTTCATCTGCATTCAAGACATCTTCCATTATTTCTCTCAGTTTAATTAATTTCATATTTTGGTATTTTCTTGTCAAAGCTAAGAAACTGCTCTGTATCACTACTCTTATGGAAGTCTTTTATTAATTTTCTTTAAGCAGACTGTATGAATTGAGTGATTATTTTATTTTTTCCTTTATGCACCATACGTTAGATTAGTGTATTTCTAATCAAGAGTGGTTAGTGCTGCTGGACCAGCAGCGGCTTCTGCCTTACTCTATCATTTAGACATGGGAATGGGGAAAATGGTTCTTTTATTAGAGCATCTCTTCTCCACTACCAGACAATAAACTGTAAAATCACGAGTGCCCTAACATGAAGAATGAAAAGTCATTGTGAAAAGTAATCCTTGAAAGGAAGGAAAATATTGGGAGATGGTTCTGGTTTAGTTTTTTTTAAGCAACATTAGGATATATCAGTATTTTCTGGAATGGATTATGCTGTCACCAGTTAGTGAAGTAATCACAAGAGTAGGGTTTTTATTATATATTTTATATCTTACTTTTTTTTCCTTGTCCTTTTCTAACAGAGAGATATTCATCAGTTTTTAAGCTGGCAACATCTGTTTTATAACAAGAACTAACATGATTCTCTCATATGTTTTTGAACTATGTTTTTTCAAGTATTAAACTGCATCTTGTCTTAGGACCATCTTGAAGGCAAACAAAATTTTATTGAGCAATTAAAGATGATCCTTTTTTCACATTAAAAAAAATATTCTTACAATACTTATTTAGATTACTTCTTATTGTCAGAAGGCCAGGCTTGTATTTTCAGGTAGTTGACTCTAACTGCAGGCAACAGATGCATTTAAAACAGACTGCAATAAGACTCCATTTTTGAGATGTAGCAGTTAGGATGGACCTTCTGTCAATCAGATACATATTCAAATGGTATTTATTTTAAAATTGAATATTCTAGTTTAAAAATTTTCATAGAATCATAGAATGTTGGGGGTTGGAAGGGACCTCTAGAGATCAAGCCCAACTCCCCTGCCAAAGGAGGATCACCTAGGGCATGTCACAAAGTAACACATCCAGATGGGTTTTGAAAGTCTCTAGAGGAGGAGACTCCACAGCCTCTCTGGGCAGCCTGTTCCAGTGCTCTGTCACCCACCTCCTCATGTTGAGGTAGAACCTTCTATGCTGAAGTTTATACCCACTGTTCCTTGTCCTATTGCTGGGTACTACAGAAAAGAGATTGTCTCCTTCCATTTGACACACATCCTTCAGATATTTATAGACATTAATAAGATCCGCTTTCAGTCTTCTCTTAAGACTGAACAGCCCCAGTTCCCTCTGTCTTTCTTCATAGAGGAGATGCTCAAGTCCCTGAATCATCCTCATAGCTCTCCATTGGACTCCTTCCAGTAGATCCCTGTCTCTCTTAAACTGGGGAGCCCAAAACTGGATGCAGTATTCCAGGTGTGATCTAACTATGGCAGAGTAGAGGGGGAGGAGAATCTCCCTACACCTGCTGAACATAGTTTTCTTAGTGCACCCCAGGATGCAATTGGCCTTTCTGGCCTCAAAGGCACATTGCTGTCCCATGGATTTTCAATTGGTTTCATATTTACTACCTAAAATTGTAAAGGAATGATAATGAATTAAGTTATAGAAAAGTGCACCTGGAATTTAGTGTGGAACGTGATACTTAATGTGCAACATAAATAGTGTAAATTGTCAATTCATCTGCATATTTGGGTGTTTTTCAATAAAACTAAATTTTTTTTTTAAATAAACTTTTCTTACTTTTGTAATTCATGCTATTATATATATTACAAATTCTGAGCAATGTATTATTAAACTGATAGAAGGCTAGCATGCCATGTGCCAAGAGATTGAGCAGCTGCATTGGTTCTTTAAGATACTTCACACTTAGCAAATAATCATAATATAGTCCTATGATTATCAAAATATACGACATTGTCAATATGGTGTCAATATTTAAAGACAAAATTCAGTTTTGCAGCAGCAAACAAGTAGAGACTAAGAGTGGGAGAGGGCTGGAGGAACTACTAGGCAGAGGAGGCTTCAGGAAGAAAGATTTGCACCTTTCAGTAGAGGTAAGAGCTACAGTTGCTACTTCATGAGGGATTTACTGCTTGATGCTGTAGCTGTCCCTCTCCACACTCCTTTTCAGGCTTTGCACCGTAATAGTTAATCCGGTGTCCTCAGGTGGCAGTTTCTAGCTGTTCTTTGCCTACAGCTGACCAAGAAGGTGAACAGAATCTCTTCACCTGAAGTTCTTTTGTGTTAATAATAGCTAACGGTAGACAAATATGGGAATGAGAAAGGTGAAAGCAGTAAGAAAGCCTGTTGTTCATACAGGATGTAGAAATTCTGTATTCCTTCTTAAAATAATAATTCATTTGTAGACCTATCAACATTAGATACGTTAGATTTCAAAGCCATGGTGATTTCAGATGTCTCCTCATTTTTAAGATCATATTTATTCATTTCTATTTTTAATTGCATATGAAATACATTAAGTGAAACTGTTAATCATGTTAATTTAAAAACTGTAATTGATGGAATCTATTTTAAAAAATGGATTAGAAAATATCACATTCTGAATGAAAAAAAAAAAAAAAAGGACTTGACACACTCTTTCCTTCTATTGCTAGGCCATGGGAAGTGTGACTGTGGGAAGTGCAAATGTGATGAAGGCTGGTATGGTGAAGCTTGTCAGTACCCAACTACTTGCAATCTTACACGGAAGAAAAGTAATGAAATGTGCAAGAATTCTCAAGATATCATCTGTTCTGGTGCAGGTAAGATGTCTTATTGCTTTTGATGGCTTGATGTTCTCTCTGTGTTATCTTGAGAATGACTAATTTATTTTCTAATTAGGAATTTTATAGAGTATGTTTCAAGAAACTGAGAATACTAAAATGCTTAATTTTTCCTATAGGCCTATTCCTGTGCATACGATGTTCACTGATTCAGAGTGCCTACTTTAGCTTATCCATAGCTATTTTAGGCTCATGAAACTGCAGCTGTGTCATGTATTTTGCCCATCAAAAGGTTATGGTAATGGCATTGCACAGAAAGTGATGTCTTTTTGTGTGTGTTTGTGTTTATAGCATGCAGAAATGGAATTTGCAGAAAAAAATTTCTAGGAGATTTATAAGCTGTAAAATTTTTCAAGACACTTTTGAACTGTAACAATGATTTCTAAAAACAGTTGTGGAAGATCTGAAGAATCATTTTAATGGGATACTTCCATTTTTGCTTCTATGATTTGTAACTCTTTTTTTCTCTAATTGTTTAATTTTATAACTCATCCTGAGGAAATCCTTTCTTTAAAAAAAAAATCAAAGGAAAATGAAACAGCCTTTTAGAAGACTTCACTGTAGAATGGTAAAATTTTGAAGGGCATTTGCTACCAGTCAAGGTTTGAGTCCAGAAACTGCCTTCCAGTTTTTCCATTACATTGCTCTTCAAGTGAGAGAATGTTTCATGAACCCCACTTCTGCTCACTATTGCTGACCTTTAATTTTTGTCTGGGTCCATGCATTTTTATACAACTAAATTTCTCACAAGTTAGTTGCTGTGCTGACATGAGCAAAGAACCCAAAGGATTTGTGGGACTTGCCATTGAGAAGCAAGGGTCTCTCAATAAGATAATATTGAAACCAATTTAACATAAAATTTTAAGCATACAGCACACTAACTAAATGATACATTTAATTTATGACAGTGATAAAGATTATATGAAACTCATCATTTTTTGACTAACAAATGAGAGACACCTAAATGAGAAACTGACTCTCAAAAATAGGCATAGATGATTGTGATCAGTAAAAGTACTTAAACAATCATGTTAAGACCTTTATTTTTTTTGTCTCCTTTCCTGGGTTAAAAGTGGCCCCAGTCTATCACTGAGTCTTCGCAGAAAAACCAACATAGCTGAACAACAACTAAAAGTGACTAAGTGGGGAGTGTTAGTGAGTTCAAGAAAATAAATGCTTTTGGTTTTGCTTATAATAAACAGGACAGGGATTTCAATGAGACTGTTTAGGGAGTTTGGGGTAATTTTGATGGGCTGTAGCCATTCATATTTTCTCTTGATGGGATTGTCTTTCAATCTATTAGGAACATCGCCTTTGGGGTCTGAGCACTGTTTTTTAATTGCCAATAAAAGATGATCGGGGATGACATGAGTTGTTGCAAAAATAGTCCTCTTCTATCAAACAGTTAGCCATTTATTGCAATTATTTTCATGAACCAATCAAGATTAACTTTTCTGACTCAATTGTTTTCAAAAATTTGAGTAGCTAGGACATCCTACCCAAACCAAGATTCTCTATGTGAGCAATTTCCACTTCTAGTCAATGGGAAGGAATGGACACTTTTAGGACACAATGTATCCAATCTCTAGATGTCTGATTTAGGATTCAATTTACCATTTTATCTTTTTTCCTGTTTGGGAATTATCTGTAGACAAGATAGTTTTCTGAAAATTCCTACTTGTATTTAATTCTCGAAGTAATTGTAGCAAATCTAGTTCTGATGGTTGCTTAAGTTTTCTTATCGGTTGCATTATTATTACTTTACTATATGTTAGCTCTTACAAACATTTTTAAAGTTTAGTTTTTTAGACTTTTAGTTTTAGCTTTTAGTTTTAAGGGTTTTTAGACTTTTTTATGTCACAATGCCTGGTTCTTCTGTTCTTTGGATTAATGTGACATGTAGTAAAACTTTATACATGTAATGGTGAAATGCACAATGGTTTCTGCAAACTAGTTGTGTAGTATCAGTATCAAAACTGATCAGTATAAAACTTACATTTTGGAGGACTTCTTTTGTGTCAGTAACCATGTTTTCAAAACATATATGGATGTAACATGAGGAGTATGAGTCCTGTGAATCAAGTTCCTTTTTAAAAAAAATCTATACTTGCTGGCATAGTGACACTAGTGACTGATGAAATAGTTTGTGCAAGCCCATTTACCACAGGGCCTTAGTTAACATGATACGTCACACAGTTCTTACCCTTAAAATTTTAATAAACATGATAAAGGTAGTGAAAAGGGGTATTTTATATAACTGGCATGGCTATAATTTTGTTTCTAATGTGATTTATAGTATTTTGGGGATTTTTTGACTATATAACTCCTTAATATAGTTATTTATGTCTGTTATATCTTATGATATTTTATTATAACATATGATAGATGTTACCATGCATTACACTCCAAACTAGAAAATATTGAGGAGGAGGAAGAGGATAAGGCAGTTATTTGCTTTGCCCTGGTGTTTGCATTCCAGGTCAGATAGACTCTCTGAGGGAAAAAGGGTGATTCTTCCTTCCCTGGGAGCAACAAAACAAACTTCTTCTGTTTGGGAGGGTCTTTATTATACCTTTTAGCATTCTTGCAAGATCTACTCTTTTCTGGCATACCATCCACAAACTGAAGAAAAATAACCCCAAAAGCTTAAAGTTGGATTGGTCAAAGTCCTGAAATATCAAGATATTGTTGTAGAGGTTTTTACTATCCTTCATATGAATGAAATAATTTTAATGTGGACACGAGAAGAACATGCACTTTGCAGTAAAATTGTTAATATATTATTATAATACTTTGGTGATGTTATGAATGTATTTCTCTGCAATTAGATTGTCTATTGTATAAATAATGTATTGCTGTGATAACTGCTTTCTGGCTTGAGTCCTTTTTTCCTGACATCTGATCATAAGATCATCATGCAGACGTTCCTCACCAATGTTTCCTTCCTTTGATTCCTGGCTTTTTCTCCAAGACTATACTTAAAAATTCTTAATCCTCAGATGATAGCTGCTTAAAAGGGACTACAGGCTAGAGTGCAAAGGAACTTTAAGAAATTAGGCAGATATATTTTCAGATCATCAGTAGCCCTGACCTGTCTCATGTAACATGACTGTGGAACTGGACAAAACCAGGCTTCATTCTTGAGAAGAAGACCAAGTTAATTTTTTTCCTTTCAATAGACAGAAGATATAATTTCCAAAGCTGACTTCCTACCTCAGTTGTATGAAGTCAGACAGACAACTCTAGGAGTAAATTCTACTTAGGAAAATCATAGAATCATAGAATTATTTGGGTTGGAAGGAACCTTAAAGATTGTCTCATTCCAACCCCCTTGCCATGGCAGAGACACCTTCCACTAGACCACGTTGCTAAAAGCACCAACCACCCTGGATATAAACACATCCAGTGATGGTACATCCACAACTTCCCTGGGCAATCTGTTCCAGTGTCTCACCACTCTCAAAGTGAAGAATTGCCTTCTTATTTCCAATCTAAACCTACCCTCTTCCAGTTTCAAACCATTACCCCTCATCCTGTCACTTCAGGCCTTTGTAAAAAGTCCCTCCCTAGCCTTCTTGTAGACCCCCTTCAGATACTGGAAGGCTGCTGCAAGATCTTCTCAGAGCCTTCTCTTCTCTAGGCTGAACAACCCCAAGTCTCTTAGCCTGTCTTTGTAGAAGAGGTGCTCCAGCCCTCTGATCATCTTTGTGGCCCTTCACTGCACCCACTCTGACAGATCTGTGTCCTTCTTGTGTTGGGGGCTCCAGAGCTGGACACAGTACTCCAGGTGGGGTCTCACCAGAGCAGAGTAGAGGGGCAGAATCACCTCCCTTGACCTGCTGGCCAGAATACGATTGGCTTTCTGGGCTGCCAGTGTGCATTGTTAGCTCAAATTGAGCTTTTTATCAACCAGAACAGCCAAATCTTTCTCCTCAGGACCACTGTCAATCCATGTGCTGTCCAGCTTGTATTTGTGCTTGGGATTGCCTTGACCCCAGTGCAGGACCTTGCACTTGGACTTGTTGAGCTATATGATTGTTGTGGGCCTACCTCTCAAGTCTGACAAGGTCCCTCTGGATGGCATCCCTTCCCTTCAGCATGTTAACCACACACCACAGCTTGGTGTAGTCTGCAAACTTGCTGAGGGTGCACTTGATCCCACTGTCCATGTTGTTAACAAATATGTTCAACAGCACCAGTCCAAATACTGATCCCTGAGGAATGACACTTGTTACTTGTTGCCACTGGGACATTTTACTGTCGATCACAACTCTGAGTGCAACCATCCAGGCAATTCCTTATCCACCAAGTGGTCCATCCATCAAATCCGTGTGTCTTCAATTTAGAGACCAGGATGTCATGTGGGACAGTGTTGAAGGCTTTGTAGAAGTCCAGGTAGATATGGTGCTCCTTATTAAAAATTAACTATTTGAGTGTTGTATCTATTTACAGCTAAGATTAGGCTTTTTATTGATATGGATTGTTTCTGTGTCTATCTTTATTTGGCTGGTGGGTCTTCTCAAAAATAAAATATGTATCGTCTCTGATAGGCTAATGAAATTCTTTCCATAAACTGCAGTGACTGAATACTGTCTTCAATGTTTACAGGCACATGTCTGTGTGGCAGGTGTAAATGTGCAAACTCAGAAGGAAATGGACTCGTCTATGGTAAATTTTGTGAATGTGATGACAGAGAATGCATAGATGATGAGACAGAAGAGATTTGTACAGGTATGTATTTTAGTGAGTACAAGAAGAATAGTGAAGCTTAATATAGACTGTTATAAAAACATTCAACTGTGTGGACCTATAGAATGTCTTTACAGAATGTATGATTTCAAAGTAAATATATTTAGAAATTTTTTCCTTGCAAATATAAGTGGGAATTTCTCATGCAAAAATTAACTAAGCAGGAGGTTAAAGAATGAAGAAATTCTGTGACATCCTCCACTTTTTGGAATAACTGCAAAGAGAATCACACAATGTAATTCACTAAGGTAATTTATAGCTTAGTGTGTCTGTCTTCGGTATAATATAAAAAATGTGAATGCTTTGTGACACAGATGAAGGCAAGATGGAGGACATAGAAAAAAAAACAAACAAAAGAAAAAGGAAAAATAGATGATTAGGAATTTTGTCAAGGAAGCAAAAATTAAAAAGAACAAGAATAAATGTAAGGTGAGAACTCTGAAGCAATTCAGGATATAAAAAGGGAAGGGACTGAATGAAGAGAAATTTAATCTGTAAGAGGAAAGGCAAGACAATAAGATGGAGTGAACTCTGCTGATGGAGAAACAACCAAAATTCAAACTGTACTTTCAGTTCACTATAAGATAGGAACCTGGAAATTAAATATTGTGCAATACATACAATTTTATGGCGTGATAAATGCTATTACCTCTATTACTAGGGAGGCTCATCTTTGAGCTTGAAGGTGCTACAGATCTGTTTTCAAGCTATAGACATTCATTCTGTATCTGTATGCATACAGGAGGGTTCAGAACTGCATTTAGACAATTCATACTCTGGTAACGGTGCTTGCTCTGATTATGTGCACAAAGAGAGAATTTGTGTAACATAGATTCATCTGGTTTTATCCTTGCACAGAGAACAAAATAAATTCTATTTATTTAAGTGCCTGTGAAGGCAAAAAGAACTCTTTTTTTGCATAGTATTAGGTAGGGATTTTAAATGATGGTAAACAGTATGGTCGGTCCTCTGAAGTCCAAATCCAGGAGTAAAGTACAATATTTCCAGTAATTGCCTGAAATAAAATGAGTGGAAGGTAATAATTTTTATGTGCCAGTGATTCCATTTATACATATTTGCTTATAACTATTATATATATTGCAGTAAATTCTCCTTCTGTTGTTTTTGTCAGTTTTTTTTTTTTCCCCACCTGTGTTACTGCTGGTTTATATTATTGGATTTTTCTTAGTTTGTATTTTGCCTTGCTTCATCCAATGGTGCCATGTTTCAAAACAGACCAGATGCATCTATGTAAAAAACTAGTTTTATGTGTATCCAGAAATCAAAGCATGTTGGTATAAAAGAACAAGCAAATATTGGTAGATTCAAGTCTCTGTCACATGATTCACTAGTACAAAAGTCCTTATATGTAAGGTTTGGAGCCTTATAAAGGAAATATGAGGCATAAACTAATGGTGTGTTTGTCTTGGTTAAGTTGTTGTAAGCGGAAAAGTTTATGCACATAAATTATGAGTATTAGTTTTTGCTTTGCTTTCTAACAAACTTCTACAGTACATAACTAACTGAAAATCAAAGGTTCATAATTTCATCATAGAAAAAGCAGACCATACAGGCCTATTTAGTTACTGCTTCTCTCTCCCATCCCAATGTCTCCTTTGATACCCTTTATGATGCCTTTCTTTCTACAGGTTTTCCACCACAGGAATCATTTAAGTTTATTTATAAAGTAATAAATTACATCCCAACCCTACTCTTCTTAGCTAGCAATGGCCCCTGGATACTCTCTACAAACAGGGTGAACCTAATCAGTGCCTGTTGTACTTTCACAGTTTGTGTAGCACCTACCTAGTTACTACATACCCTTTATTGCCCTTGACGTTATAGACAGGTCTTGAAGATTTTAACTTTCTTCGAGGAAAGCCATCTCAGGAGGATCAAACAAATGAAAAAAAAAAAAAAACAAAACCAAAAACTTCTATTTACACACATTTCTTAAAGCCTGCAGCTGTGAGCTGGGATTTTATCCTGGAAAAGCATAAAATGCCATGCTGAGATATAGATAACATGCTTTTTAATCTTTTCACAAGGGGACTGCATTTTTTTAAGCAAATCATTCTTAGGTAGGACAGAGTTACAAAGGTGTATCAAGCTTTTTCAGCCTCGGTTGGATTTTTAACAGTCAGTTGACTGTATCACTCTTTTTTTGAGGTTCCATAAACTTGGAATCAAGTTGGAGCTCATTTTTAATTGTAGAATCACATAGATTGGAAAAGACCTGTAAGGTCATTAAGTCAAATCATTACCCTAACACTGACAAGTCCTTGACTGAACCATATCCCTAAACTCTATATCTACAGGACTCTTAAATACCTCCAGGGATGGGGACTTCACCACTGGCTGGGGCAGGCTGTCCCAATGTCTGATAACCCTTTATAATATCCAGTCTAAACTTCCCTTGGTGCAACTTGAGGCTATGTCCTCTTATCCTATCACTTGTTACTTGTTTGAACAGACAGACCCCCATCTCTCTACAACCTCCTTTCAGGTAGCTGTTGAGAGCAGTAAGGTCTCCCCTGAGCCTCATATATAAAATATTATGCTTTTATCTAAGGCTTTTTTGTTCTAATGGAGTGATTTTGTCTTCAGTAAAGAGCAAGAGGTACTGGAAAATTGTATCATTTATTTCATATTTATTTGAGGACTATATGAGTGTGAATGAAGAATAAAGTAGTAATATTTTAATCTGCAAAAATTGCCAGTAGATTAGATTAATTTATTCCTTCATCATTTTTTCCTTTATTTATTTTCCACTGTTCAAGAGAAAACTTTTGGTAATAAGCATTATTTTAGAGCATCTTTGCTGTTTAGTTATCTAATTAAGATGGAATTCTTACCTTCTGTTGTATTTGTACATATAACCAAACCATTCTAATGAAAATTCTATGTTTAACTGTAAAAATAGGGGGGAAAATGTATTCCACGGGTCTAAATTTGCACTCTTGATAGTTAAAAATGTATACTAATCAGACTGTGAGAGAGACAGCAAGGTCTCCTAAGCTTAACATACCTAGAGAGAAAAAGGGCAAGATGCTGACTTGCTCCTTCTAGTAAAGACTTACCTTATGGCTTTACGATTAGTAAAATTTGCAGCTACTTATTTTAAATGCTTTGTGTCACTGAAGCACATGGTAGAAGTACCCTAATAAATCAGAATATTTGAGAGCTGGTTTCACCAAGTCTGAGATCACCCAACTAAGTTTTTGAGAGGTGTGTGGTTTGTGAAATGAACATCTAAAAAGTTCATATTACTAATTCCCATATTTAAAAAAATTTCTTAACCAATAAGAAGGGAAACTATATGCAATGTAGGCAGCTTGTATAAAACCAAGGTCCTTGTGCTGGAATTATCTGAGGAGTCAAGAACATGCAATACCTACCCATGCCAACTATAACGGGCAAGGGTGTCCTATCTAAAGATTTAAAGCTGTGCTTAAATTTGAACTATTACAGTTACTGTCTTCCAAATTTACCTTTAAAGTTTCAAAAATTAAGCTTACAGATAGAAAAATATTAATTTTATTTTCATAATGGTTATTTATTTGGTTTAATCTGTGATTAAATGAAAACATGTTCTAAAACAGACTTGGGAAAAAGTATACTTCAGGTATACTTTGTCATATTTTATGTAGGCATATACAGTCTATAAATTGTTTCTATTCTGAGTCTAGCACTAAAAGTTTTTAAAAGAAATAATCAAAACAGTTGAATTGTTAATGTCTTTTAAAAACTTGCCTCTTTCTCACTGTATAAAATTTGTTTTGGCTTCAGGCCATGGAAAGTGTTACTGTGGAAACTGTTACTGTGAGGCTGGTTGGCATGGAGATAAATGTGAATTCCAGTGTGACATCACCCCCTGGGAGATCAAGAAAAGATGCACATCTCCAGATGGCAAAATCTGCAGCAACAGAGGTGTGTCATTCGCATGTTTCTTCTACACATGTTTATATATCTTGCTTTTATTTTACAGTATGCATCTTCTCCAGTAGGACATACATCCGCTATAGCGAGAGACTTAAAATATTAGCAAGTTTTTCAATTTGAATGGATTGGTGCTGTAAGGCCAACAGGACTTTAGGTCAATTTGCTCTTAAAGAAGACCAAGGAACCACAATTGAACAGAGAAAATGAAAAACACAAAGCTTTTAATTTCACCACAACTAAGAAGCATTCAGTAACCATGCTGGAAAGATAGACTTCACACGGTATTTCTAACTACATGGGATTTTCTTTGCATAAAGTTCCGAAATTTAAATTTTACCTTATACTTCTGTCTAATTTTGCCATTTTAGAAAAAAGAAATTAGCACAAAATAAGATTGCTTTTCACTAACTGCTATGTTTGGCTTCATTAAACAAAGAGTTTAAAAATCATGTTAGGATGTTTTTTTTCAATAGGCCAGAATAATTACAGTACATAAGTGAAAGTCACTTAAAACATCTCTACTTAGAAAACCTGCTATACTGTGAACATTTAATTACCCTGAGAAAACTCTCTCCTCTTAATTATGAGAAAATTGAAAGATTGGGTCAAATACAGACATCATGTAGGATCATTTATTACATTATATTATTTATAAAATCTTGGGATTTTAGCAGTAAAAAAAATTCTGTAGTTCTGGAAATAATAAATACTGAAGTGGCTTCAGATCAGATGCTTTATTTGCTCAGAGAAAATTTCTCATCAAAGTAATTTTTTGTTCAAATTTTAAGTTTCTTTAAATTTATATTGTAATTGGATAAAATGAGGATAAATAGTATAGCTAATATTCTGAATACCTACAAAACCCTATGTAAAGGTACAGTCATGGGATACTTTATATATTTTTAGCCTTTTGTGTATTTGTGACTTTTCCACATAAAAAATGTGTAGGCTTTGACTACATGAAGATGCTTTCCAACACAGTATTTCTCCTTTCTTCAGTCCTATTTACCCATTTTTCTATGTACATCTTAGGATACAGGTGCAGTTTATCTTGTCATTATTGAGCCTTGTAAAAATTAAATATCAAGGCTAACCTTGCTGTCCAGCCTTCTTCACTGCTAAGATGGATTAATCATCTGTATCTTTCCATTGACTGTCTAGTCAACCAGCTGAGATCAGATGTGAACCTTTAGATTTTTTTAGACATTGGTGAGATGGTTCTTTGTGTTCAGATATCTAGGACAGCTGTTCCAAATTACCTTTAAATTTTTTTATGGAAGGAGTAATCATTCTCCAGAGACATTTCCTTGTTTTGGTTTGGTTTATTTGTTAGTTGGTTGGTTTGTTTTACTTTTGTGTTTGTTTTTGTGGTTAGTGGGTTTTTTTATGTTTTGTTTTGATTTGTTTTGTTCTTCTGATGGTTTTTTTTGTTTGTTTTCTTTGGTGGTTGTTTTTTTCCCTCCTCCTTCAGTAATGTCACTGAATTGTGAAAGTATCAAAATCAGATGCAAATTTCTTAAGGGGTGACTTGTCAGCTTTATCACTAAATGGGACAGCAGCTCTTCCTGTCTCATGTAACTGTCATGCATGAAGAATTATGTAGACATTCTCTTTTTAGACAATATGTCCATATCTATATGTACTCTTTAGTTACTCTGTCCTGTTCTCAAATGCATTATATTGTTCAGACTGATCTGAATAAGAAGATGAAGTCTTTGGTGGAGTAGAATTAGGTGAAGCTACTCTTCAGGAAATGAACTCCATGCATCTGTAAGTGTAGGCTGATGCTTTGTGCCTGTTGGCATCTCAGAAAAGTAATGAGTGTATATCCCTGAAGCATATTTGGATTTCTGAATAAAGCAACTGTCTTTTTTTGTTTTGACATTTCCTAAGTAGGATGCGTGTTCTTTGTATATCAGTAACTTGTGCCAAATTAGTATCTCTGTTATATTTTACATTCTTATTGTAAGTGACAGAGTGTGGCCCTGAATATTGACTGGGGAAAAGTAGAACTACATCATTTTTGCATAGATCTGTGCTGATTTTCTTCATAGGTAAAGAATGACCTTCTAGACATTTTCTGCTGGACTAGAATTTGAATTCCCTTTTATTTTAAATGTTTATACTTTAACAATCGTTAATTATCCACTGTGCCCAAGCCCAAGTCATTTAAACAGCATTGATTTTTATTGTCATTAGTGTCAGGGCAAATTACTGTTGATGTCAAAGATTTATGACTGTTCTGTGCACTACAATTTTCTGTTGATTTTTAACAAGGCTTAATAGCAAAAAAGAAACTTGAACAGGAAGCCAACTTGTTTGTGTAAAGTATTACTACTAAATAATCATAGAAGAATTTAAATCATAGAAGATGAGCATATGCTCATGATTAACACTTGCAGCTTTGAAAAAGCACTCCTGTGAGAGCAGAAAATTCACAAGTGTAAATTTCTGTAATCAAACTAATATTGCTTTAAATTGCTCAGTTAATCTGTCTTCATCTCTTTTTAACTCTCTCCTAGGCACATGTGTATGTGGGGAATGCACATGTCATGACGTGGATCCAACTGGTGACTGGGGAGATATTCATGGAGATACTTGTGAGTGTGATGAAAGAAACTGCAAAGCAGTGTATGATAGATATTCTGATGACTTCTGTTCAGGTAAGGAATATATGTACACATAAAAGGAGCTTATGTGCTGTTTTATAGTAAAAACATCCAATTGTTCTGATCTTGCTCTTCCTTAGTGCTCCAATTCTCATTTTCCTATCTTAAATTATACCAAGCTTTAGCTGGGTTTTTTTGGGAGAGCAGACTTTTTAATTTAAAAGACATAATTCTGAAAATAAAAATTAAAAAAAAAAAAAAGTTTCCAATTCTAAATCATCCTAAAACTTTATTTATTTATTTATGCATTTTAACAAAATTCTATAAGTATAAAATACATTTAGGTTCTCACTGACATCCAGACAGCCACCTAAGGTTTGCATTGTATTTAGATAGATGCTTCATATATCAAGTAACAAAACCTGAGATTCTGAGTGACACCTTGCATACAATTTTGTATTGATAGAGATGCTAGTACTGGGCAGGTGAGAAGGACTTACACAATACACAGCATGCAGATTGTACACATAGGAACTTTGCAAAAACAAATGAGGGTGATTTTAAAAGGACTTGACAGATTACAGGTTGTGAGCTCTAATACATGCTGAAGAAATATGATCTGGCCTAATTAATAATAGGAAGAATGCAGTTACATCAAGGAAAGTAATAATGTGGTATATTCTTTTCCTGTTACTAGAACGAGAGATCACACAGAAAGGTTGTAGGAGCTGTCTGTAGTAGGGGAAGAAAGCTGAAACAAACATGATGCATGAAATTCTTAGCCTCTTTGCCTGTTATAAAGGTGAAAGGCTTCTCAACTGTTGTGGTTTTTCTTTTTTGATGAATCACTAGCTAATAAAATTATTTTGTAAAAAAAAAAAGCATTTCTAAAAACCTTCAGTGAATTAATTTGCTTGTTACTGTTTCAGCCACCTACAAATTTTATGTTGGTTTGTTTAATTACTAAAATGAAGGCTGTAGAACTGCAATCATGAGAGCAACAGGAGGATTGACTTTTGAATGTTGTCAATTTTTGAATGTATTATTATGCTGCCAAGTATGTTTTTAGTACTCAGGAACTTATAAAAATGTCAGCATCAGCTAAGGAATACAAAGCTAAAAACAACACTGTAAATGTCTTCTGTAGTTAAAGGTGAACACAAGAGTTTCATAACTAATTAGATTATTAAATCCAACCTGTGGCATCTACAGCTAATGCTGCATTGCTGAAACAGGGCTTGAAATCCCTCTTACATTATTGCCATTGCTGCTGTTGCTGCCAGGATGGTAATGATTTTAAGATAGCAGAGTATAAGAAAATATGGACAGTTACAAAGGAGTTGGGGGGGAAATACTGTTATTTATCATTGTATTAAAGACCAATATAGTGTTCTGTATTACATAGACATAACTGTAAATGACCAAACATTAGAAGATATGCAAAAGGTAGTACTCATACGTCTTCCTTGATGTAACTAAAACTTGTGTTGATGTATAGCTTAGTTTTTCTGTCTAATCAGCAAAAATTTTAGTACTGCTTCTTGTTCTTTTCCCTTCCCTTTCCATTATGTTTTAGAAAAAATTAATTTAACCTTATCTGGCCATCCAAGTATGCATTCTTCAAATAGATTCTGCAAAAATTCCATTTTCACATCAAGCAGTGTGTATAATGTCATATAGTCCGTCTAGTTAGACCTGTTTCAGAAGTGGACAAGATGTATAAGTATTGATTTTGGTTAATTGTGGTAGACAGATGGAATCTGGAATTAATGATCTGCAATTAAAGATTTACCATCAGAACTGTAATTGTAGTTTTGTTTTGTTTTTATGTGAAATAGATTTACTTAGAGCACGAAGTGTGTACACATTGCATATGCAAAATTTCCTCATTTTTCTCACAATTATTTGTCAATTGATTTAGGATGAATACAGGAGGGATTAGTCAGATTACGGAATATAATCCAGATCACTTAAAATTTACATCAAAAGGAGCTGCTACAAAATTTGTCCTGTCTTTCCTTACTATCTAATAGGTAGAGACAGGAAATCAGATTGTCCTGAGAAGCAGATTGAAATGGTAGGAAATCATGTTTACATGGAAAAAGTTTTACTGTAACTGAATGAAATGCTATGTTTATTTCATAAGCTACAAATGACAGGAATTGTCAGCTCTGCTGTGAGGATTTAACATCACACAACAGCTTCATACAGCTTGGGGTGGCTGTCAATTTGCAGTATCTCATTGGTAAACAGATGCCTTCTTTTAACATCTGAAGTACTTTCCAGTATGTTACTGAATGATTTTCCTTCAGAGGTGTTCAGAAGATTGAAGTGATTCTCTTTCTTTAAAGAGAGAATAGCTTTCATCATTTGACATAGAATGAAAAAGGCTTCCAGAAAGAAATTCCTACATTAACACATATTATTAGCTCCTTTGCTGTGGCTCTAGCAAAGAAAATATTATATGAAAGAACATTATCCTTTCATAAGTATCTGTCTGGGTCAGGGAACATACATCCAATTCTCAACCTGTCAGCTGGTACATATGAAAACAAGGGGTAGAATCATAGAATCATAGAATAGTTTGGGTTGGAAGGACTTTTAAAGATCACCTCGTTCCAACCCTTCTGCCATGGGCAGGGACACCTCCCATTAGACCAGGTTGCTCAAAGTCCTATCCAGTCTGGCCTTGAACACATCCAGGGATGGGCAACATGTTCCAGTGTCTCAACACCCTCACAGTAAAGAATTTCTTCCTAATATCTAATCTAGATCTACCCTCTAAACAAGAGGAAGCTTTTAGTGTTTTTCAAGGAAAACAAATAACTAATATAAAGTTCTTGTGAAGTTAGTGACACTAATAACTCATAGAATGCTTGTTTCCTCACATTTTCTCCTTGTAAACTGATAAATGCATATATTTTAGAAATATAAACCAGTCTTTAAATGCAAGTATGATTAGAAAGAGATATAAAATCTGTGTTGCTATGATTTTCAAGAAGAATCTGGGTAGAGAAGTGGACATCAGAGCAATGCTTGAGTTTCTGTGTCCAGTGAATGCTGACTATGTAAGAATTGTGAGTGAGATTTAATCTACTGTCAGACCTTATAAAATTAGAAAGATTTTGTGGCAAGAATGCTTTTGCTGGTGCTGAAGCTTTCCTCATTCAGTGCAAGGATCATTTTGTATTGCCAGAATCCCACTGCTTTATGCAAAAACCATTAGGCTCATGATGAAGGGAGCTGGGCAATTAGCTTGTTTTCTCTTGCTTGGGGTATGTTAAATTTCATATAGATGGAATAGATTGTTTCAATGGCTTTCAGAGTTAAATTCTCAAGAGTTATTAACCCCTTTCTTGTCTGTCATATATTTTTAAAGAAAATTTCCAG
>JANIJG010022464.1:87085-106544 GCA_024611175.1 Megaceryle torquata
AAAAATCCATGCTGCCTGAGGAAGCATTGAATAGTCCTTCAAAGCTTTCTAAATTGTTATGCATTTTGCAAAACATTCTGATATGAAACACTATAAAACTCCCCATGGTTCAGCTTCAGTCTTTAAAATGTCCAACAATAACTACAGGTGAACTGGGGGGAAAAAAAAAAAAAAAGACAAAATCCACCAATAAACCAAGCCACCAAATCTTCTAAATTCCTCATTAAATCAAATGTTTGGGATTTATATATTTTTGTGATAGAGATATGGATAGTGGGGGCTTATATTAAAAAATATCTGTGTATATATCCCTTGCTTCACTTCACAAAATTGTATAATATTAGCACAAAAATTATAGCAAAATGATACTCTTAAAGAATTTTCCATTTCTGAGGGACCAAAAGCTTTCATCCTTTAACTTAATTTTGGTAAGGTGCTTATTTTATACCTTATAGTTTGTTTATACAGGTAATGATGAATGGAAAAGAAAGGAATTTTAGCCTCACCTTACTCTTTTTATTTTTATGATTCGATGACTCAATATGTTTGTAATATTAAATTTTCATATGAAGTACCAGCTTTTTATATTAATGTATCCAGTTTTTTTATTAGTTACCTTAAGCAAATTATGTTCCCACATATGCAGAAATAGAGAAAACATCATCAATGCAAACAAAGAGAATTGTTATGCGTCATCCAGGTTTTTAGAATCCTGGGTTCCCTTGACTGTAAATCATGCAATCTCATCAAGGTAAAAAAAGAAATAGGCAAGTAAAGTGTTTGATATATCAGGAATATATCAAAGTTGTATTAAAAGTTTTAGAGAATTAAAAGAATGTTATAAAGAACATGACCTAATTAGATAATCACTATTTACGAAGTCCTATATATTACTATTTTTCAATCTGCATGTCACTCCTCTGACCAGGTGAAGCAATGAACTTTTATTCCAGACTGTAATTCCCTTCCTAATTTTCCCCAGTCACTCACAGGAATAACAAGCTTTTTCGTGGGTGCTGGTGAATATGTAGGGAGAGCAGAGACACTGCCAAAAATATATTTCATCATGGTCTTAAATATCTTAGCTGCTTCAGTAAGTGAAGGAGAGAGAAGTCTTTATATCGACAAGCTGAGCAGTAAGTGAGAATGTCTGTTCTCAAATGGTGTTATAAAGGCAGAAGAAATATAAATTCTCTCAGTTACATAGATCAGGTTATCTTTCCCTTCAGTAGTTCCTGTTATATATAATGGGAGAGAAGGATCAGATAAAAATTTGGGGAATTTAAATACACTATGTCTAGATACTTTCCATACAAAAAAATGTTGAGGATGAGGAGTGATTCTAGCCAGCTTCATTCATATAAAGTGAATACTTCCTTCTACAATTTTTTTCCTGAGCATGGGTTTTTTTTTTACTTGCTGCATTTTTCACTACAGCTGTAATACTTCCCCAGTGAAAGTCTGCCCCTTTTAAGAACACAGTATAAAAGACCAGTATCAGAGATAAAGGAAACACCAAAAACTCCTTATGGCAAGAAACACAGATAGTATATTTTCAGGGTTAAGAGACAAACAAACCACTTATCTCTTTAAAATGCACATCATTCACTTGAGTTTCCCCTTAGGGCAAAAAGCAGACTTCAAAATAGTTATACTAAAAAAGCCTTCATCAAGAGAACTGAAAATAAAGAGTGGGTTTTGAGAATAATAGATGAGAGGTTTTTTTTCCAATAATCTTAGTGAAGGCAGCCATCCCATAGCAATGATCCTAAAACAGTTAAATGATGTCTTACCATTTCAATCTCTTTTATAATTGCTTTTATTTATTTGTCATATGGAAAGAGTCTTTTATCTGTGTAATTCACCCTTACACTTATGCTGTAACATTTGGTCTCTGAAGTATGAAGAATTCTTTTAATTCTGTACTGAAACAGATTTGTGTTGTTTTTGCAAATTCTCCTAAGTCACATTTTCAAAATGTTGTATGGCATTTTGAAAGCTTACTGACATAGTTACTTTACAGTAACTATTTTTTTTCTCTATTTAGACTTATCAGAAGTTCACTGGCAGTGGAAGAGTAACAGTGCTCAATGCATGATTAAAGATTCCTTGTTGTGAATGGAGACAGTGAATCAATCCCTTCTGTTGAGTGTTGGATTCTGTAATGCATATTGCTAGTCTACAGGATACCACCTCCTGGAGTCTGGAAACAAAACTTAAGGATAAAGATCAATTACTACCCCAAAGAGCAGTGCCATTTGCCAGTGGCTGCTTTAAGGTCCTAATCCTTTCTGGGACATCTTGGCTATATTATTGTAGAATATAACACTTTATGCTGCTCTGAAACATGGTTCATCAAAGCCTTTACTGTCTCATCAAAGCCTGATACAGGAAATGCTGTAAATTCCTGTTGATAAAACACACCATGATATACAGAATGAAACACAGGTAGAATAAAAAATATATGTGTACTGACAAGAGTGGATGGAAACTAGATAAAAATATATAAGCTAAATAGGTGCCTAAAAGCAGGTGTAACTATTGACTTCTTTTCTGACCTTTGTGAAATCTTATATGACTGATCATAAATCTGACATAAAATGCTGTCATGGTTTAGACCCAGCTGGGAGCTGAGCACCACACAGATGCTCACTCACAGCCCCCCAACTCCTGAATGGGAAGGAGAAGGAGGAGAAAATTACAATAACAACCCACAGGTTGAGATAAGGACAATTCAATACAACAATGTAAAAGGAGAAATAACAACAACAACAATAGTAGTAATGAAGCAATGCACAAAATGATATCGAATGAGCCAAGGAAGTCACTGCCCTGGCCAGTCTTGCCAGAATGCATACAATTTGCCCAGCCTGCCTCCCACCCTTAAGAGCAGGCATGACATCAGTATAGAACTGAATAACTTTTTGGCTGGTTTGGTTGTATATCTCAACTGTGAGACCCCTACCAACTTCTTGTGAAAATTCACCCTGCTCAGGACAAATATTCAGCTTGTAAATAATTTCTGGGGTTAGATCCTCAATTATATAGCTTCATATAAACATTTGGATTACATCACTCAGTATATCTTCAAGATTTTTAAATCTATAGAAACTGTAATATATTAATGCCAAACTGATCATGTTTCCAACAGGTAAGTCTCTACAGATAGGCATGGTACCTTAAAAGGGATGAAGAGCAGCTGGTGGCATGTGCCATGTCATGAGAGTTAGTTCTGTGCTATTTCCACTGAACTCTTATTTGCTATAGTTTCCTGTCCTCAGTTCTGGTTCTTTTGTTCCAAGTGCAATTATTAATTAAGGACTTTGGGGGCCCCGGTCTAGTATAATACTGACAAAACCAATCGACCAAAAAAATATTCCTATTTCTTAATAAGTACCTAAAGAAAAACATTGTTTCTAAAACCTATTACTTGTTGACTTAGTAAAGGAAAATTAGGAAGATAGGAGAAGTTGCCATTTTAATAATTCAATATACTTTATATATGACAGGATGGGATTAGAATAGAAATGTGTAAACAAACCTAAGGTAAAATCTAGGTTACTATCTGTGCTACCAGCTCTTTATTGAAGACTCTTATTATGCAAATTGCACTGCTTAATTGAAGTGTAAATTACTCTAATGTACATCATCTCTGAATTTGGCCTGCTGTTTTCATTCATTTTGCATGACCCATGCTTTCTGAAGGAGGTCTTAATTAAAGCACTATAGTAGACAGCCTGGCAGCAAGTAACATTATTAGCTGCTGTAACAAGAAGAGAGCATAAATGCAAGTCATGCGTCATGGCTCTAGCTTTCACCTCATCAACTCTGAGACTGAGCTCCGTTACACATCTGTGTGCTTCAAGCAGAGAGGCACTCTTACTGTACTGGTGCTTCTGGACTAGCACTCTGAACTCCACTTGTAGTCTGTTGAAGTCTAAGATGTTCCTATCATCTGGTTTAGGATGGTACTTAGGGCTGTGGGATAAAATCCCAGTATAGCAAAGAAATCTTTAAACCATGGTATCTATGGCTGGCAGAGTAACAATCATAGATGCCACTTCTCAATGAGAATAAATCCATACACTCGTTTTCAGTATAACATTTTTGGTTCAAATATCTTTTACTTCATTCTCACCAGTAAGAAAGGGATATTAGGGGTAAAAAAAAAATCTGATGTTTAAATATATTTGCAAGATGCGGGCATAGTTATTTATATATATTTACGGAATGATGCATATGTGATATGTTCATATATAATTATTTATTATGAGTGTGGTAGGTGTCTGCTACAGACTACCTGCTCAAGAAAAGATGTAAACTAAGCCTTCTTTAGACAGCTGAAAGAAGCCTCAGGATTGGAGACCTTACTAATCACAGGCAAGTCACCTTGATATCTGCCGAAAGATCAGGATAGCTCAATGCAACTAATCTAGCAGATCCTTCCCACATCTCTCAAGCCACTGAACCTCAAGGCAGAGACTGGGTGAATGAAATCCACTGTAGGAGAAGATCAGGTGTGAGATCACCTGCGGTACCTGAAGATACATATGTCCACGGGACCTGATGAAATGCAGCCCAAAGTCCTAAGGGAACTGACAGATCTAGATACCCAGTGACTCTCTCTCTCTACCCTTCTCTCTGTCAGCTTCTTCTGTGCATAGTGTCCTCTGTATCCCAGGCTTGTGTAACTCTTCTTAGCCTGTATTTTCCACTGGTTGGAGTCTCTCTTGCTGTTTGTTTGCAATGTTCAGTGATAGTGTGTCTTTTGACACGGTGTCTTTTTCAGAAACCTGTTTTTTCAAATTGCTTGAGTTTGACTTCTTGTTTAGCAAATCAGGGAACATAATACAGAAAACAAACTGAAACAAATGGAAAAAAAAAAAACAAAACAACCCCATAATGTATTTACCTTATGTCTATATAATATAAAAATCTCAGCATTGTAGTAGTTATTCAGAAAAAAAAGTATGTGGGAAATAATAGTTTTGTCATAGTGGTGTGTGAATTTGAGTTAAATTTCCAATAGTGCCTGTTCTCTTTACATTCCAGTGAGATGTATATCTGTAGGTGATGCATATATCTTAGAAGAATTCACCATATATTAATAGATCACAGTCTTACTTTATCCGGCCAACTTATGCTGTTTACAACTGAAAGAATGTAGTTAGTATTCAAAAAGTTCAGGCAAAGCTTTGCATAAGTGGATACTTGCAAGTGCTACACCTTGCAGAAGGCCGGCAATTTTGGAACATTTCCGTGTAGTGGATTGCTGTAATTATCATAACTGCCATTACCTAATCAGAGAATGGATTGACACTCATTTGTGCTAGACTTCCTCTGAATCTTTTGTATAGTCCGCCTCTTTCATTTGGTTGGATAGTGAGCTGCGTATAGACCTGTTACATCAACACCTTTGATGGGTGGCATGTGCTTTGTAGAGTTTAAAAGATAATATATTGTTGTCAATGCTAGATTAAAAAAACTACATACACCTAAGCAATAAATCCAGTTCAATCAGAGGTTTGTGGCAAAGTTTCCTTAGTTTCTGCTGAAGGATGCCTAAAAACCATTAAATATACTTTATATAATAAAGTAATTTGTAAGGAGATAGAATATAAGCTATTCACTCCAGTCAGAGAACACATAATCAGTTAAAATTAATCAGAATTTTAAAAGTAGATCAGATTTTTGCTGCTCCAAGTTGTCATCCTGTTTTGGTTCACTCCAAAAATGATGTCTGACCTGAAGTCAGGATTTATCAATGTCTTGAGTACTTGCAAAGATCTGGGAATGATTCACACTGCCGAAAAAATTATTCATTGAAATGTGCAAGGGTGATTGTATGGGGGGATGTTTATGTAACACATAGAACATGAGAGACAGATACAGGTTCATTTTACAGTTGTGGAAGCATAACAGCTATTTAAAATAAAAGTACCTTTAAGTACCTTCTCTCTGAAAACTGGTATGTCAAATATTTGTAGCTTGATCATAGTAACAGGAAACATTCCAAAAGAATCTCTGCTGGGGAAAAAAGAAGTGACTGGGGTGCATGTACATGTTTATGTGTGAGAGGTGATTAGATTTCACAGCTTGTTGACCAGAAAAAATATCTGAAATAAAGTCATGAAGCTGTACCTTGCAGCAAAAAGTGAGATGAAGGCTTGTGTTGTCCAAAAGTTTTACTCATCCGCATAAGAAATGTACGTATATTGGGACAATACTGTTTGAGTCAGCTTGCATTTGGGAATGCAGAACTGATGGGTGTATACACAACAGAGCATTCTGGTTTACCTGTACTGCTGCCTACAGGGGGGGAAACAAAGTCAAGTCATCATGTTGAATACACAGTAGCTATTGTAAACACATTAAAATATGCTGGGTGAGGTTCATCTCTGGAAGTTATCTAGACATAAAAATATGAGATACTTCAGCCTTTGTTTTCAGTGAATGATAGTACCTCTAAAGTAGAGTCAATTTGCTCATTTCTTCTATATTCCTGCGTTACTATAACACTAATGAATTGTCATCATTCATACTTTCCCCTACTGTCATTAAAAAGTGTGACTGTCAGGTTAACCTTTAGATGCCCACATTTGGGTCCTGTGAATCCCACCAGTTTATGAAATTATTTACGCCAATTGTGATATTTTAGGATGGTACAAATAAAAGGAATAGAAATCTGCGTAGACTGGAGCAAAGATCTCTGCAGTTGATATGCAGATATGAGTCCTTTTTCCAAATATCTTGTAGTTGAAGTGTTTTGAGCTGCCTTAGCAGTGACATCTAGACTAGTAAATTAAATAGTGCTATGGATCATCCCCAGACGCTGCATCTTGCTTGCCTGTAATGTCAGATTGTTAGAACAGTCACTGTCCCATTTCTGCCCTGTGCCAGCTAGTATTCTTTCCAAACAATTCCTGCTTATAGTTCAGGAATTAGCGTGGGCTAGTGACTGGTCCCAGTAGGCAGTCTGGATGAGGCCATCTTCATGAAAAACAGCTTGGTAGTACAGATGCTAGTTCTTCTGCGCCAGTTGGCCTCAGTGCCAGGGAACAGCCCCAATCACATTTAATTGACTAGTAAAGAGACATCTATCAAATACTGTACTGTTATAGTAATGAAGATTGACCTTCTTTCTGCGCTGTGGTTGGTGTGGTTTCTATGCAGCCCACAAGAAAAGATGAAAGAAAGGAGTTTCCAGCACACCATGCCAAGGACCCATTGCCTGCTCTGAAGCTGTTACTTGTTCAGTGCCTTCTCCAAGACAGCAGCTTGTGTAAAACAAATGGATCAGTGCTGTCCCAAAATTGATTTTGTATAGTGTTACATAAGATTAATAGATTTCCAGGGTGACTGAATAGTTTGATTTCTTCCTTCTTTTGTGCTTTTTAATTTATTTTTTTTTTAACTTAAAAAAACCTTAGAAAGGCCCTAAATATTAAAATGGAAGCTATTTTTTAACCTGAAAACTGAAAAACTGGAAGTGTTCAGATTGTTGGTGAATACCATGACACATTTTTTCCTAGAATTTGCTTTTTTAGAAAGGAAACCTGGACTTTATTGCATGATTTTAGAAGTCCAGCTTCCCGTGGTACAAAAATGAGACCCCACCCTGTTTCTCAACTGGATGTAGACCTGACCAGATTTTAGCCTAAACAATGCTTACTTGCTTATCTGGCTTACAGTTTCTTGTTTGAGGAGTTAATTATTTCTTTTGAAATATTTTGCTGTCATTGCTTATGATGCAGAAGGAATTATTCCGCTCCCATGGTAACTGTGTATGAGTACAGTGCAATCTTTGTACCTATATGCTTCAAATAAAACCTTCTTTAAATTTTGTAAGAGAGAAAGATATAAAAGCTAAGCAAACTTTATTTTTCTGATAGGCAAAAGTAATCCTGCATGTTTGTATCAATACTCATGTCCTGCTTTAGTTAAATTCTGATGTGTTGTTTGCCAACTTTGGATGAACCATTGGCTTGATGCATTAGAGATGCAGGTATTTGTAAGTGTCAGAATGCTATAAAGGTAATTTATTAAGTCAATGAATCACATTTTCAAAGTATGTAGGCTTTCCTATCAGGAACAAAAGTTGGTTTGTTTAAGAAGTTAATCCATGTAGCAAATGCTGAACTTAAATCAACATGATCTGGATATTTAAGCTGAACTTTCACTGTACCACTTTTTGAGGTTGCTTATTTGATGTGAAGGTGCAAAGTGATCAATGATATGATTTATAAGGAAAACACAGTATTGTGCAAAAATTTTTAATTATTTTTTTTCTGAGGTAACTAAAAAGGAAATTTTATGAGTTGCTGCTAAGTAAGAAAATCTTTAAAAATATGTTCTTTAGAAAATTAATTCTTTAATGTATTACAGGTCTATTAAATACCTATTGACAAACTCAGCAACATATTTTCTGTGGATAGTGCTTTTAAAGTATTATGTTCCCTGGGTTTATATAGTTACATCCTTTGTTTGCATAGGAAACCGAAACGGTAGGATAAGTTCCATGAGAGAGATGAGGAATTGTTTTCCTACTTTTAAGTGCTTCTAGAAAGTGATATGGGAACTGTGATCAGACTGGACCAAATATTTTAACTGAAAGCAAGGAAACTGGGGAGATGTGAGACTGGGGGGGAAGTATCCAGGCTTCTGATCTCTCACTGGAAGTTTTTGCAGTTCCAGTGGGAAGTGGGGAGTATAGTTAGCAACTAAAAGCCTTAATACTTTCTGAAAACTTTGTTAGATATAAGTCTAAATATTGATATGAAACCTTGTGAAATAACGCTAAAGTTGTTTTCTGCAATTCATGTTTGTAGAAAACTGGTGCAAAGTTCAGTAACAGTTTGAAATCAAGAAAAGTCAGGCTGACAGCCAGTCTTCATACTGAGAAATTCCTAACAAAGTCTTCTTCTAAGTCAAAATCTTTAGCCCAGAAGTTGTAGATCTCTCTCTGAGATAGTGTTTCACAAAGAGGAACTAGAAATTGCTGTAATACATTATGTCATTTTTGTTTCTGAATACCATTAATGCATTTATTTTACAGGAATTGCTGCAATTTTTCTAATAAGCCTATGGGTTCAGATGTTCTGCCCTTTCCTTGCCATTTTCATTTGTCCAGTGCTCAAAATACTTTCAGCAGACAACTTTGTCAGTTCTGTTAGGAAAATTATTTTACAGCCCACTTGAAGTCTGATATTTGTCTTTGTCTGTGTTCTCTTTAGTTTGTCATCTAAATCACACTTCAGAAAGGCAATAAAGCAAGACATGACCCAAAAAGCTAAGTACTTCTGATTAAATCATAATTTCTATGAAATTTACTGGAATTTCAGCTTTCCAGTTCTAAAACTGGAAGCTCAGTGTTGGGTAAAATACAAAGCAACTATCTTACAATTACAGAGGTTTTCAGATAAATACTAGATCCAAGAAACTGCTGTAAGAGAAATGCTAACATTTGCTGAAGGTGTTCCCTCTGATACATGGAGGCAGAGAATGGCAGACAGATAAGTTACTAAACATTAATGGCTTTATTTGAAGCTTTGAATTTTGTTGAGAGGTTTTTGTTTGTTTGTTTTGTCAGATTTTTTTGTTCTTTTGGTTTTGGTTTGGTTTTGGTTTGGTGGCTTGGTGTTTGTTATTGTTATTTTTTTTTTTCTCGTCGGTCATAGTCTTTGTTTTAAAGCCTAAGTTTATGAAGACATGCTGTTCCTAATTTTTTATGAAGTGCACTGTGTACACCTTTTCTTTCTTATTTTTTTACTACAATAAATAATGAATATTTACTTATTATAAATCAGTCATTGCCTAAATATCTGTTTCAAAATGACACCACTTTAACAATGATTGTTTTAGGAAAGTTGTAAGATAAAGAACTGAACATGAACCTCCATACAACTACTGGGTCCCTTTCTCTACCAGTTTACTCATGAATCTTTTAACTGCATCTTCTGCCTCCTTTATGCAGGCCAACATTGGAACTGTGTGTTTGGAGTAAATTTGTACCATTGTTAGCTTGCTGTATATACCTTTCTTCTCATTATGAAATGTGACCATTTTGTAACTATACCAGTACTGTGCATGTTTATAAGTCTGTGAAACATACACTCATAAAAAAAAAAAAATCTTTCTCAGTGGGTCATGAACCCAGCCTGTTATTTCCTCCTGGGCACTTGTTTTCAAACATGAAGCAATGATTAAGACTAAGAATTGAACTGAAACCTAGAACATGACACCTTTTTTCAAATTTAGAGATTTCCATTCTTAAATGACCTTTGGACTCATTCGCAATGCCTGAAAAGTAGCAACCTTACCACACCCAATGACTTACAAACAGTGCTAAGCATTGTTATTGCCAGTAGATGGCATTCTTTATATTAAGTAAATAACAGTTTGAAACCTTTTTGTCATTTTGGTTTGTTTGTTTGGTTGGTTTGTTGTTGGATTTCTTTGTTTGTTTTCATTTTGTTGTGTTTCGTTTTGTTTTTTGTGGGAGGGACATTGACAGACACTTGCTCTTCAGAATATTCATGGAAAACATACATACCTGCTATTTTGAAATGTTTTGTTAAAATTCCTTATGTCAATTCAACAAAGCAATCTTACCCTTTTTTTCAAAATGAAAGTAATTTCAGAGTCACGTAATGATGCAGTTGAACTGATTTAGTAAATTTTACTTTTATTTAGGGTGAGGAAGAAGAGAGGTTTTTCCTTTTCCACTTTCGAATGATAAAACAGCATTAGAGTTTAATATTGCTGCTTTCAGGCAAGAAAACTTCTCTAAGACATCTTTTTTCTGCCTATCATTTACTGTCTGCAAAACCTATGGACTATAGACACAACCATTTCTTCTATAGTAGATCTGTAATGATCTGTGTCATCAGCTGGAGGAATAACCCAGTAACCCAACTCCAAAGTCCAGGTGTAATTTATAGTTCATTAATAGGTTCTTTTTAAAAATTATTTATTTTTCTTTTGAATACTTAATCCAAAGACCACTGAAGGTAACAAGGAGATGTATATTGGCAACAGCTTTTTTTTTTTTTTACCTGTTTCAATGGATACCAAAATGAGAGGACTGCTCACAAAGTAAGATACTTTGTTGGAAGCTAGCCAGAAGATTTTTAGTGAAATAGTCATATTGGAATCCATGACCTTTGCAATGATAAATGAGCAACTGAAGTGTAGAAGATATTTCAAGATCCCTTGCATTGCAAAATGTATTGCATATTCCACTGCGTAATCCAGATATTGATCCTTGTGGCTTTTAATGTGTGCTGAATGTTTATTTCACAGGCACCAACCAGTAGATAGGAGCCAGATACCCCTGAGGATGTGTGCCCTAGAAGTCTAATGTCCCCAGCCGGGTTCCTGGAATACTGTACACTTGGTTCCATTTGCTATCACGTGCAAACTGAGTCCATCACTTTGTACCTGTATAGCCACTGTTTACCGAGATGTGATCTTGAGGCGTGAGCAGCAGCCTCTCAGATTCCAGACAAATAAGCCTTTGCTGGTAGGAGGAGGTACTGCCAAATGTGGAACACTTTCTAGATACAACTGTTGGTGATGATGAATATGTATCTACTACATAATGAATTCATATCAGCAATGCCTTTGTTTCCACACCTAGCCTTTGAATGGCGGTGATTTTCAGACCTTCATAGTATACAGCAGTGTGAAACTGAAGAACTAATTTGGATGACCCTCTGCCCCAGTGGTTCAACTGACCTACATAGGCTTACAACCTGTAGCACTGAACAAGCAAAATAGAATTTTACCTTGCTGCACCATTTTGCTTACTGAAAAAAAAAATCTAATATTCAAAGGACCATCAAAAGTCCAGAAGTCTTGCGTGCACTGACCTGCTTGCAGTGGTGATTGTTGTCAAGAGCCTGTAGTTAGACGACCAAAATGAGAGCTAGGGGAAAGCAAAGGTGTTTTAATTATGTTTATCATTATGGGTAAAATGCCTGTGGAAGGAATATTCAGGTCATCAGTAATGCTCTGCTACCAAAGAGGTTATTCCATTTACTCAGTCTTCACTGGAAATGTCCTTTGCAAACACTGCCTACTTACGGAAGATGCTGACAAATGAATTTGTCCCAAATACTACCTTACCACACAAGGAATTGCATTAATTTTATACATCTTGAAAAAGTAAGATATTTATCCCTCACTGCACAGAGGTTCAGACTGTTACACAGAACATGCACTTGAACATATTTGAAGAGCAGCTCAAAGTGTCTCCCACCTTTTAAAGTTTCATATAAGCTTTAAGTAGACTCTGAAAGTAAGAAGAATTACTAGAAACCAGAAATACCCCAAACTTAGGCAGATTTGTGTTTGTATGTATGTAATGGCATACTAGAATGCTGTTTGCTGATATGTGAAACTAGAGGTGCCCTTTAATCTTTGTTATGATTATTAAATTTGATTCAGTTACTCTTAATCCATGCTTTTATCAAAAAGCACAGGCTACTAATCTGTTTTGTCATTATTAAAATTGTAATTAACTTGAGCTGGCATGCAAATGTTATAAATTCTGCATTTTTTTCATTCAAATCTTTACCTCTAGTTACATTTTTTGGGCTTATACCCAAATGAGTAATAGTTCTGTTTTACTAGTTTCAGAATGTTTTAATACTTAAAAGCTGTTGCCATAATCAAGAAATATGCTGATCTTTTTTCATTCCTTTGAATGTAGAATATTTTAATTCTAATATTTCATATTAGCTATCTATTTCATATCACAGATTCAAAGATATTTCTATATACCTCTCTGTGAACTTTGCTGCTCACCTGTTAGCAATTTGTACGTGATGTACCATTGATTATCATCTAATATAGATATTTGCAATAAATAATCAACTCAGAGGCCTCTTGGTCTCATATATATGATGGTTTGAATTTAATTATTGGCATCTTACGCTCATTAGTCACAGGTGACTTATTTTTGACTGGCAATATCACAGTTCTGTTATGGTCAAAAATTTATTTGTCCATTTTTTGTGACAATACAGATGAATAGTAATTGAATAGTAAACATCCAATGATTACTTTATAACCATTTCAAGTAATAAGCACAGCAAAAAAGAAATGGGAAATGGTGAATAGAGTTAAATCATAAGATGCATAAATATAGCTTTATGATTTCCTAAGTCTTAACAGTTCTTTGGTGGCAATAGCAACCAAGAAAAGATAGGAAGAAAAAAGATGTGAAGAGACAGAAGGAAGGGCATTATGAACATAAATATAGATGCATTCATTAACATTAATACAGGTTTTCCTGAGGTCTGAAATGAAGTGTGTAATGATGAGCAGTTGTATCTAAATCAAAGCAAGATGTGTAAGTATCTGTCACTTGTGGAATCATCTAGCATGCCAAACTTCAGACATTAATTACAGTTCCGTTCTTGGGTCATCTCAGTGAATATATTAAGAGTAGCTTACAGGAATTTCAGAGAAAACTTCTCCTTCCTGATCTTGAGAATAATGACACTTATGAGCACCTTGAAGAGATCATTAGTCTTTTGGGTAGGAAGCTTGCACTTCTGTAAAATTTCAAGTTGTATCAGTTTCTGTTGAGATCGGTTAGGTCATTTCTTATCAAACTTTCAAGGATGATCTAATAAGCAGATACTCCGTAGAAAGAAACAAAGGAACTACTGGAGTTCCTTTTTCTGTTTGGCAGTTTTTCTTGCTTCTGTGTTCAACTTGTAAATTCTTAGGATTAGAGTTTATTTTCTTTATAGCAAACAATCATGAAATTTGATGTGATGGGTGAGCTAGACTTAGCTGCAATGCCAATAGGACATGCAAACATAGCCAGTGGCAAGCAATATCTAAATTAAACCTGAGGCCATTTTAAGTGTAAATGATAACTCGTACTAAATGACCTTATAAATAGTGCTTACCAATATGGACCTGTATATTGACTGTCATTTTGTCATATGACAAGTATATCTGTGTTTCTGAAGAGCTCCTTCTCAGGTGGTAAATCTGATTCTTTCTGAATGGTAATTAATGATTTCACCACATATTTGATATTGTGACATTTTCAGGTTTTATTCCACCTTATCTATGTGTTATACTCTTCAGAGTGTTGTATGTTGACTAAACTGAGTCAGCAAGGTGACATAATCTTGTCGAGATGCATTTAAAAGGATTGTAGAGCAATAGATCCTTTAGATAACAGAGTGTGATATGATTCGTTCTGCTTAAAAATGTGTAAAAAAGAAATTTTTCTCCTCACAGAGGGATGATATTTGACAGCTCTCTCTTATAAGCTAGAAAAAGGCTATTCCACTTTTCATAGCAGCATGTTTTCTTTGGGGATTAACATGCTAAAATTTCCAATAGTTAGCCATAGATATGGTGGATGACTATAGGCACCATCATTTTTGAATATTCAAAATTGAAACTTAATTTTTTTATCTTGCTTGTGAATTCATATCTGTGAACAGCTGAGTGAGATTTACTTGCACAGGCACTCACAGGAAGTGAATCTCAAGTTCAGAAGCCTAAAGATTTTCAGTCTAATTGCCTTTTTTCTTTTTTTTTTTTTTTTAAATTAGGGCAAACCTTGTTCAGAAGATAAGCAGATTTTTTTTTTTTTTTTTTTTCTCCTTCCATTTTTACTTGATCCTTCCAGGGGCAAGTAACTGAACCTGTCAGGGACCTGATTACAATATTTACATGGAATTGCTCTATGTCAGTAAGGATTGTGTGGTGCTAAAGGCAATACACTCTGTATATTTTACTGAGAATATGCTATGGTTTCTAAATCCTTTTGTCAGAATCCCAAACACCTTGTGCCTCATGCAGAAAACTTTGTAAGACTGACATTTCAGCATGCTTAACACCCTTGACTTCTGCTGAGTATTTTCCATATAGTTTTGCATATAGGAGATCTTCAGGAGGTTCTTCATTTTCTGAAAGAAATATTTTTGAGGAAATAATTGAATCTACATTTCTTCAAGAAGTTTTTGCTGAATTGCCATAGTAATGATCTATTTCTATGATTTGCCTAATAATGTGAGAAATGTTTCAGTGTAAGGCACTATCATCAATAACAAAAAATCACGTAATCAATGTATCATCTAAGTCTTCTCTCAGTTTTTTAAAACTCCTTTTGAGGACAGTGGAGGGGAAATTTAGAATATATTTTTATGGCAATGTGAAGTGTTCCTTCTCTATCTGAATTTCAGTAATGAAGCAGATAAAAAAAAAATTAAATAGAAAAAATCTGAATAATGTAAAATGGACCCTGAAACTAGTGCAAGAAAATGAAGTGAAAAAAAATACTGGAAAAATATCCATTCTATTTTCCTCCTGTACTGGGTGCAGGTGGCAAGGTGTGTGTGGGGGAGGATGGGCTGCAGGGGTGGCCTCTCTGAGGACAGGCCAGGACTGCCCTGTGCCAGACAGAGTTGGTTCCAGCCAGCTCCAACCAATCCACTATGGGGAACAGCTGAGCCCTTCGGCCAAGATGCTGGCCACTCTGGAAAAAACATATTTAAGAAAGGGCGGAAAATGATGGATGGGGAGGAGGGGAGAAAAGAGTGAGAAACAGCAGTATGAACACTGAGGTCAGAGAAATGAGGAAGAGTTGCTCCATAGCAGAGCAGACATCCACTGCAGCCTGTGGAGAACCCACACTGGAGCAGGGAAAAAGTGTGAGGAGGAAGGAGTGGTAGAAAGGAGCTGTTCTGGACTCACCAGAACTTCCAGCTCTCCATCCCTCTGTACTGCTGCTCAGAGGAGAGGATTCAGGAGTGGAAGAGTGAATATGAACATGAGAAATGGATTTAATGTTTATCTTTTTTGTTTCCCAGTACCCAAATTAGTAATTAATTATCTATTTAATAGTATCAGATATTAAATATTTAATATTAAGTAATTATTGTCACTGTTATTATGATGATGAAATAATTTTCTCCATGTCAGGTTTTGCACACTGAATTTAACTTAGCAAAGATAATTCACAATTCAGATGTTTAGTTTTCATACAGACACATACCAAAGATCATTAGTTTCTGTTTGATTTAAAAACAAAGAGAGATCTTCAAGAGAGGCCTCAAACCCTGATTTGGAAAGTGAAAGCAACACTTTCTCTGACAGCATTTTGATGATTTAACGCCTTCATTGCTATAACCATTTGCAATATAAATACCCAACAAGTCATCTGCTCTAATTCTGATAAGAATCATAGAATCATTCAGATTGGAAAAGACCCTTGGGATCATCCTGTCCAACCATTAGAATTTGAAAAATAAACAAGCATGGATTCTGGAACTGGCCCACTTGGAAAGAGGAAAAATGATTCCCCATTTATGGTCATCAAACATCAGTTTCGGGAAAAAAAAAATAAGCTTCATTCATAGTATTATATTTATCTATACATATGCTGCTTTAATAACTAATTTGTCAAATGGTAGTTATCCTTAGTCGAGATGAAATCAACCACAGAAATCATTACCTGATGTTTCGGTTAATGGTGGGTGTTGGCAGTTTGTACTAAGAGGATAGTGACTGCTAATAGCAGGTCTGAATGATCCAGGCAGGTAGAAACACAAACTGCCAGTACTTTACCAAAATTTCTTTACAACTAAATCCTTTGTGGAATTATTAGCTCTTCACTTGGTGTCACATTAGAAAAAATATCTGAGTAGTACAAATATGCAGTCCAAAAATCATCATTCAGGAAATGTAGTCATTGCACTGTACTTGGTTTTGAGTATTAGTATGTTTTAAACAAGGTCAAGCAGTACAGAGTTTGGAATTTCTTTACAATTGGCACTAAATCACAGACTCACAAAACAGTAGGGGTCAGAAGGGACATCTAGAGATCATCTAGTCCAACCCCTCTGCCAAAGCAGGTTCACCTAGAGCAGTTTACACAGGAACATATCCAGACGAGTTTTGAGTATTTCTGGAGACGGAGACTCCACAATCTCTCTGGGCAGCCTGTTCCAGGCTCTGTCACCCTCACAGTAAAGAAGTTTCTCCTTATGTTCAAGTGGAACTTTCTGCATTCCAGTTTGTGCACATTGCCCCTTGTCCTATAATTGGGCATCACTGAAAATAGACTGGCCACATCCTGTTGATATTCACCCATTAGATATTTATAGACATTGATAAGGTCCCCTCTCAACCTTCTATTCTTCAGACTAAACAGACCCAGGTCCCTCAGCCTTTCCTCATAAGAGAGCTTTTCCAGTCCCCTAATCATCTTTGTAGTCTTCCACTTTACTTTCTCCAGTACTTCCTTGTCTCTCTTGAACTGGGGAACCCAGAACTGAGCACAATACTCCAAACGTAACCTCACTAGGGCAGAGAAGAGGGGGAAAAGAACCTCCATTGACCTGCTCATCACACTGTTCTTAATGCACTATCTATATCTTAATAGCTACCAGGATATGAAAGAATGGTAGATTATAAATAATTAAGGTCAACATCTCTAACAATTCTAAAAGATGGTGCTATACTAACTTACACAATCATGAACAAAATTAATACCAAGATTCTTTTAAATCCTTTCACCTCCTCTATTTTCTACTTCATGTTATGATAAAAAAACCTAGTGCTTAGAGGTATATACTCCCTTTTTTCAGCTTTTCTATTTGAACCTATGACAACAGAATAGAGGGTTGTTTGTGGGGTTTTGGTTGGTTGGTTGGTTTTGGGTTTTTTTGTTTGTTTGGTTTGGTTTTGGGGTTTGTTTTCCTTTTTTTTTTTCCTTTTTTTTTTTTCCTGCACCATCTACTTCATTAATGAAACACCAAAATGTTGAGATTATATTCTGGATGGTAATAATGTGATAAGTGCATCCTGTTCTCCATTCCAAAAGGCCATACATAATGGTGTTTCTGATTGGGCCTGTAACAAAGTGTATTACACAATTTTTTCAGTTCTTACAGCTGTGTAAAGTGCTGTGAATTTCACAGAGAAGTACATCAGGGGGTAGTTTTGTAATTTTTCAGCTAGCTTCAAGGTAACCTCTTGCTTCAGTCTGAGATAGCTCAGATCCGTCAATGTTTGCCTTCCAAAACACCACATTAGTGCTAAGAAAGCATAAAATACTGCATGGTGAGTCTTTTAAACAGCACTATTTTTGTGAAAATGGAGGCATAATAGCAAGCTAATGATTCTACTGTGTCTGTATGTTTAATAAACCAAACAGGTTTATATTTAGACTCTGTATATAGTCACCAGCTACCTCTTAGTTGCAATGGTGATTTGTATTCTCTTAGTGCCTCTGGTCTCCACTCCGGAGTGGAAAGAAATATCTGTGTAAGCACCGTATGCCTGTGTGGCCACAGGTGATGGCTCTTGTCTGAAGAGGTTTCTTGTTTAAGGAGGGACCGTTCTGTTCTGTTGACAATGAATAATGGCATACGGGAGATGAAAGGGAACATTGCCTTCTCCGGCTTAGTGTTAGCTTAGTGAGATTTTAATTGTTCTCTTGTCTTCTGTGTTATCAATTATAATGTCGCTTTCTGTGCTCTGGGATTCAACAAATGGTATGGTTTATTGTGAAGCCTGATATTCCCCAGTAAGAAATACTTAATCAGATACTTTAAAACATCATGAAAGAATATTTTGAAGTTTTAGCCTGAAATAGTGAATAACGTCCGCTTTCACTGCCCACATTGGGGCTCAATAACCTTCCTAATTGCCTACCACCTACCTCAGCAGAACATTGAAGAGTAATTACAGGTGTTATACAATATTTCAAAACAACACAGATTAATTAGATTGCATCATACATTTATTGCTACCTTCATATTTACTCTGACAGGAATTCTTTGCATTGCTTTCAATTTAGTATAATATGGGTTTGTATTCGCTTTATGAAGAATCCTGACAAAGACAAATATTGGGCAGTTATAGTAATTAGGCTGGACTTGGTATCTAGATAATAAATTTAAATATGTTTATCTACCTGACATTTTATTCATATCGTGGAAGCTTCTGTCAGTTGCTTCTAAGACAACTTTGTGATACTTTAAGGAACAGGAAATATTTCAAAACAAAATGCAAACTCTTGCAGCATTTTTAATTTTTTTTTCAAGTACTACCTGATAGCAGCTGGAAAGATTATCTGCATTTCACAAGTGCAAAGTGCAAATCCATCAGTGGCAATGATGTTTGCAATGCAACACACAGCATCAGTGTATTCAAAATCATATAGAATCATATTCACGTCTGCGTTCATAACACTGACTAATATTTATGGTTGTATTTTCATTCTTAAGACTCGATAAGAACTGCTTATATCTCTCCATTTTTTACCTTCATTTGAAGGTGCTGAAATGATCTTTCTGATTGTTTGATTTCCTTTGGGGGGGGGGGGGGAGAAATGAATTATTTTGGGAATGGAATAATGCAAGGAGGGATTTTCCCTCTCCCTTTCCCTCTCCCCCTTTTTTTTTAATTTTTTCCCCTCCTT
>JANIJG010022465.1:0-11014 GCA_024611175.1 Megaceryle torquata
GCATACAACAAAGCTGCAATTCAACATTAAGGTCTTGGAACAATGTGCACTGTATCATTAATTTTTAATTTCAATTATTTAATTCTTGCAGAAACTATATTTGAAAATGCTTGGCTTACTACATTTGAAAATGAGAGCTTACTTTTATCAACCATTTTTTAAAATACTGTTGTTATTATTAGTCTAAAAAACATAGCTGTCCTTAGGTAAACATGCTAACCTGGTATATTATGTAAAATATCACTACATCTGATTATTTTAAGAACCTATCAACAGTTTACCATCACCAAATAAATTTACACTACCCTTAGCATTAACCATATAGAAATTTCAGAAAATCCAAACCTTTTAATCATTCCTGGCATAAGATACTATATCCACACAGTCACACTATTCCCCCCTGTAACTGGCACATGAAGGTTTGAATATTACTGCAGGAATCTCATTCCTCATTTCTAAAGCTATACAGTGTGAGGTCAATATGAAAAGAAATAATACAGTTCAGGAAAAGCCAATATTGTATTAGACGGATAAACCTCTTCTCCAAGGTGTTGAAAGACAAGCTTCACGTTGACCATCAGAATAGTCTAATATTTATACCAAAGCATAATCACTGTTTTCAGGAAAATAAGTTATTTAACTATGAACTGGATTTGCCATTTTTTTGTGCTTGAGTAGGTAAGCCCACAGTTTGATAGACAGTAACTCAGGGAAGAATGCATGTAGTCATGGGGTATTTAAAGATCTACAAAACTTAAAAGTATGTTGAAATGACCAGTAAGCTTTCCCATGACAGAGTCCATAAAAAATAGTCTGCCTCAATGGCTACAGTTCTACTTTTTTTTTTGATTTCTACGTTATGGAGGTCCACCAAGATTCTATATACTATTTCAAGACAACTTAATTAACACTTTTGCTGTATATTCTCCTCTCTTTGCTACATACTGATTTATGGATGAATCAATTAATATTTTTAAGCTGAGGCCTAAATGACTTTTTAAAGAACAGGGATCATAGGCATATGAAATGAGCTGTAAAGAATGCTGAAAAATGTTCTTAATGGAGTTGCTGTCATGTTGTTTCTAATTAAACTAAATAAATGAAGTAAAATAGTCCCATATATCTCAAATCAAATGTGCAAGATAGAAGACTGATCCATAGTGCTCATTACCTCATTATTTCAGGGCTGAACATCTAAACATAATGTGATGAAACCAAGTATGTAAAATTTTTTACTAGATATTATTTTAAAAATTACTACTGTTAAGGTCAAACTACTTATAAGTTGTTTTCTTAAGATTAGATGACATTCACAGCCCTTCCACAGACAACAGTCATGAAATAGTAAACCTGCAAATCTAGTCACTTGAACCTAATAGATTTTCTTCATCTCTCCTTTCTGAAATAGCTGAGAATTTGCTATCAAAAGAAACCAAAGTTCCTGTAAGGTACATTAAATTAAATTACAATGATGACACATAATGTTAAGGCAGAATAAACTGTCTTTCAAGATTTTATCTATACAGCAAAAGCTCTGCTGAGTATTGAACGAGATGATGAGATTTTCAATATGTAAAAACAATTGCCAGGTAAATATTTCTTGCTGATTAAATTAAATTCAGATTCCAAGAGCTCTGTTTTATTTCTGTATATTAAATGTCATTTGCATTGGGGTTTATTGGCTATTGTAAAATGGTTGCTGAAGCTCAATTTACAATGAAATAATCATGTCATCAGAGGATAAAAAATTATATGCAGTATAAGTGTGACACTATAAAAAATAGAAAAGAGCAACTGAGTGTCAAATCATTGAAGACTTCTGAAATTATACCCCAGATAACAGCATACCTCCTGAACTAGTGTACTGTTCTCTAGTCATTACCAAGGCATCTACATAAACAAGCAAAAACGTTATTTACATATTAAGAGAAAGTATTATAGTGTGAATAATAATCTATTATGTCTGACATCTATGGTTTACATAAACAGAAATGGCTAATAATGTGTGGTTCAGGAAAAACATTATGTTTTACTGGAATATTTTAAATTTTTTTTAGGAAAAAAAAAGAAAAATAGTAAAAATTTATATTCAAAAAATTACCACAAAAAAAAAAAAAAAAAAAAAAAAAAGCATAGATTAAAAAAGCAAAGTTCACAAAAATAAGTCTTATGGAGTGAATACTAACAGCTAAAAATTATACCTATAGGAGTAACAAATATAAAAAATGAAATTATAGGAAATCTGAATTATTTTTATGGTGAAAGAGTTATAGCCCAACACTCAGATGCTTTTTTAAATGTGTAAAGTTGTTTATATTACATAAATATTAAAAGGCATCTATCCAGAAGATCTGAGCTAAAGCTGAAAAACTCACCATGAAAAGTATTGTTCAGTGAACTAACAAGCCATGAACATTACCTCTTTCTCCTCATCCTCACTTTTTCCCACATCAGATAGTTTGGAGTCTGGTTTTTATCCATAGTATTAGTACTTACAAAGGCAGGGAATCTCATATTGCTAAATTCACCTAAATGATTTCTTGCTAAATCATTTAGGCTTTGAAGGTCAAAATCAACAACTGTGGAACAGTAGTTTGATAACCTTGCAGCCACACATGCCATGTACCAAAACGGCCTTGACCCAGAACCATGGCACTTTTGTTTTTCTAGATATATGCTATAATTTCATCCAAATTTTTGTATTAATTGGACTCGTTGTTCATATGTTGTAGTATTAATTAGTATAATAATTATAACAGTTATAATGTTGTGGCATTCATTCCTGTACTTTATAGGCGTTAGCATTGCTTTATATAGTATTTCCAGACACCACTCACACGAAGGAAAGAACAGGAAGAAAGGGGGAGAAGAGGTGGGATATGATGACAGTTTGACAAGTCCAGACAGTGCTTCTGCAACTCAGTCTGATCCGGAAATTCTTCATGTCCTGAGCCTGTTGGCTGGTCCAAGCCTCTCATCCAAAGATGATGCTGTGACCTGCTTCCTACCAGCCTACCTTATAACCATGGCTCCATAAGCCGTTACACACCCAGATACTAAGCTGAGACCAGTATTAGTGAATTAGTGCCTTTGCTCTTCTTTTGACCTATGTAATTTTACTACTGACTTGTATTTTTACTGTATTGCTATGTAGAGTTAAATTGTTTATTCCTAAAACTCTTAGTCTGATGTCTGTTACCATATTCCAAATCTATAGCTTGACAGGACCATGTTAAGCCCTTATTTCTCCTCAGAATCTCCTAGGGAAAGCACAAGAATTCTAACCACTTGAATTTAATTTTCTAAAGATTAATTATGAAATTAATTGTGCCACTGTTCACAGTAAGCTATGCTTCCAGCTTTCCTTCTGAAGTCCAAAGAAAACTTATCAGCATATATTTTTTACTAAAACAGAACAGGAACTACATTTGAGTTAATTTGAATACTAGATTGAAGTAGAGAATACTATTGAATACTATTTGAATCTTGAGTACTATTTGAACTAACAGAGTGCCCCAGGGATCACTGCTGGGTCCAGTCCTGTTCAACAACTTTATCAGCAACCTTGTTGATGGGACAGAGTACCTTCTCAGCAAGTCTGCTGATGACATGAAACTGGGAGGATTGGCTGATTCACTTGAAGGCTGTGGGGCCATTCAGCAAGACTTGGGCAGACTGGAGAGGTGGGCAAAGAAGATCCTACTAAGGTTTAACAAGAACGAGTGCAGAGTCCTGCACCTGGGAAGGAACAATAAAATGCACCAGTACAGGTTAAGAGGTGATCTGCTGGACAATTGCTCTGTGTAAAGGGACATTCGAGTCCTGATAGACAAGAAGTGATCCATAGGACAACAATGTGCCCCTGTGGCCAAGAAGGCTAAGGGTACCCTGAGGTACATTAAGAAGAGTGCGTCCAGCAGATCAAGGGAGGCTCTACTCCCCCTCTACTCTGCCCTAGTGAGACCTCACCTGCAGTATTGCATCCAGTTCTGGGCTCCCCAGTTCAAGAGAGACAGTGATCTACTTAAGAGAGTCCAACAGAGGACTACGAGGATGATTAAGGGGCTGGAACACCTACCTGCCTTATGAGGAAAGGCTGAGAGACCTGGGTTTTTTTTTGTCTAGAGAGGAGAAGAATGAGAGGAGATCTAATTAATGGCTATAAATGCATAAGGACTGGGTGTCAAGAAGGCAGGGACAACCTCTTTTCACTTGTGCCTTGTGATAGGATGCGGGCAATGGATTCAAGCTGGAGCACAAGAGGTTCCACTCAACATGAGTAAGAACTTCTTTATTGTAAGAGTTGTAGAGCACTGGAATAGACTCCCCAGAGAAGTTGTGGAGTCTCCTTCTCTGGAGATTTTCAAGACCTGTCTGATGCATTTCTGCATGATCTGCTCTGGGTTTGTTCTGCTCTGGCAGGGGGGGTTGGACTCGATGATCTTTGAAGGTCCCTTCCAATCCCTAACATTCTGTGATTCTGTGAATACAGCTACAGGTGAAGTCATCCATCTAGAAAGAAGAAACATAGACAAGATCTATGGGATAAGTAATAAAAATGTGCCTTTAAAAAGTGAAGGTGGACAGTGTTCATAAATAATCAAACAGGGCTTCTCAATGACATATTCTGGTCAAAACAAGTCATACTGTTCATGTTGCCAGGGAAGTAAATGTAGTCTTGAAACATTCTTAAAACAATACAGCAAAAAGTAGGAGTAAGAGTCTATGGAATTTAAACATTTGATATGTAAATATGGAAGCAGTGTCACCAGTTTCGGTATTCAGACTTCAAAGAATGTTAAAAAATTCAAAAGGGTTTGGAAAAGAGGCAGAATTATTTGAAGTATGAAGGAAAAAAAAAAGATTGTGTAATGGAAAGTTTAAAACATTCAATACACTGAATTTATCCAGGAAAAGAAAAATCTGTAGACAAGAATTTATTGGATATATTTCTGATACTAAAGAGCCCTTTGTATTGCAAAACAAACAAACATCAACCACCCCGTAACAAGATCTGGGAACAGATGAGGTGAAGCTAGAAAAATATATGCACTTAAATTTTCTCTTACTATGAATGAAAACAAGGAACACCTTATACTTTGCTAAACTTTGTATTCTTCCTTGCTTAAAACAATTTAATTTTGTCTCATTTTTTAAAAAGTTTTTAATTGAAGAAAATATTGGACACAACATGAACATTCTTAAATTTAATCCTATAATTTGTTTATACATCAGAAAGATTAGACAATTATGATTTCTTCTGGATTTATTTTGTAAAAAGAAAAAATGCTATGGAAAGTTTTTGAAATAGGAATAAAAACAAAGTAGCCATAAAGGAAGATATTTTTTCTCCAAGGATACAGGTTTAGATCAAAGCTCTTAAATGGGTCTCAAATGGGCATCTAAACACTAGGTAACAAGGGTGATAATTAAAAAACCCCCTAGATTTATCCATAATACATAAAAATACAAATACCTGATTTTTTCCATGAGATATAATATTCCAAAACATTTTGACATTATCTCATGTTTTGAATCTGGGGGGGGGGGGGTAAAAAAAAAAAAGCTTGCTAATATATGGATATATGGTATATAGTATAGTCATTGTATATAACATAGGCATTTTTAATTTTATTTTTTTTATAACTTCCTATCAAAAGAGGCAACAAGGTCCATTCAAATAAAAGTTTTGATTTATTCAAATTTTTGAGTGAAAAACTCCTGTAATTTGGAGCAAGCATAGCTTTTCTTAGTTTAAATTAAAATTGTATGCTTTCAGACATTTGTCATTGGTATTACTGAAGATCTTAAAAATTATCACTATTAAAATAACAAGGTATTTATTTCTCTTTATGAAGTAGCACTTATGAAAAAGAGTGTGCCAAATTTTTGTGCTATGCTCTCTGCAATTCTCTGAAATCATTCGAAGAATGAAAGTGATGGTTCATTTGCCTTTGGGTAAATACAATGTTTTTCTTTGAGAACTGTTGTAATCATAGAAAAGAAAAAGAGCAAAATTTACGTTCTAAGGTATTACCATTTACTAATGCCTTATATTTAAGACTCTAAAATGATATTATGGGCTTATAAAAGTGCCTGCTTCTTTGGAATTTTCTTTTTTTTGTTGTTGTTGTTTATTTTGTTTATTTCCTCTCAGTTCTGAAACAACAGAACAGCATGACATAGAATACTTGATTTTAAAATATGAGATATGAATTACAGTAGCTGCAGCTCAGATTTTATTGAATCATGGAATGATGGCCTACTACCACAGAAAAAAAGTTGCAATACCATGGGAAAAGTAAATCTGAATGACTCAAAGATGATGTGAAGCTCATTCTCAGTTCTGTTGGTAGCATGTTACAATCACAAATATGGCCTGAGGGTGTCTTCTGAAGAGAAAACCCTTTACAACATGATGAGCATTCCCCTATAAGATACAGGAGGTCTTCAGCATATTTGCAGTTTCAATTTTGACGGAGGATCAACCATTTACCTCAAGCTGTATGCATGTAGAAATGCACTGTGGATTTTAGCTGTCATTTAATACATTTCAGTTTTGAATCTACAACCTGTAAAAACTGGAAATAAAATATGTGAACAAAAATCTGTAAAATCTGGTCTGGAAAGAAGGCTATCAAAACATTCACATCCTAAATTGCCAAAGAGTAAAGACTTCTGCCATCTCCTGACAGCACTACTGGAGCTCTGTAAAAACATAATTGTACCAGATGTAAAGCAGATGAAATATGTATTTTCATCAATTTAACAAAATACAGAATGAAAATGTAATAGCTTTTACTCATTTTTTTTCCTAGCTTTAATCAAAGCCAGTAACTGCTTGCCACAAAAGAGAGGAAGACAGATCACTTTGTTTATCCTATGTACTTTTTTCACATTAAGAAATATTCCTGCATCTCTTCTCACTTTCAAGGGATGAAATCACATTAGTTCAGTTCATACCATGGCCTTACAATAAATAACTAGAAAGTCAAGGTCCATTTTCATAGTTAATTTAACAGTTAATTTTTTAGGTTTTCATTTCAAAGCTAATTATATGAAGTGGTACATGGCCTATCTTCTCATGGGATGTCATTACAATTAGTTGTTCTTAGTTTTAGGTTGTCTCTTTGCTAACCTTAAAATACAAATGGCTTTATTCTGAAACTTATTTTGCTGCTGAAAGCAAAGAAAAAGGCAGAGATGCTCAGTGAAAGGAGTGCTACAGAATTAAATCTTATAGTCCTATAAAAAAATATTCTGGACAAAAATATTCTGAGTTGAGTACAGTAAGATCTGACAGATTTTACAGTTGATCCAATCAGATCAGGAACTTGCAGTTAGATCTGGCAATTACATCCTCTCTTTTCAGTGCTGTCTGCTGTAAACTATTCTAAAATGTAATTGCATATGGACACTTATAATACACATGGATCTCATGATCTCTAGTTTTGAATAGTCCATTCAAAAAAACCCCACAATACAAGGAATTTTAGTAAGAGAAATACTACAGCCTATGAATGCTGAAAGGAGAAGATCATGAATAGATATAATAACATAGGCACAAAAATTTCCATACTCAAGAAGTAATGTAAGAAGATTGAATGATTTAAGGTATCTGTGCATTTTGCAACAGATCTTGGTAATAACTTAGGTTCTGAACCTAAACTGTTTGCTTAGAGATCAGTAAATCATGGTTTGAATCGTAAATCCCAGTGTGAATATCCCCTCCTTATCCTGTTACTTTTGGGTAGCAAAAAGAATTACTGCAATAAACAAGTCCTATACATGCCTGTACCTTCTTCATTTTGAGGCCTGGTGCCTGTTACCCTGAAAATACAGGAGCCGATGAAGAGCTCTCTCTATTTTCCATACCCTTTCTTATGCTTTTTAAAGAAATTATGCTGAAGAGGTGACACAAAGAGAATAGTTCCTGATGCCTAGTTTTACTGGGCATATGATCAGATGGGCAAGGAAAAGACAGAGACCAAAAAGGTTTAACTTATCTGGAGGAGAATAACCTTTATGGCACCAAAGATTAACTTCTGCTCCCTCAAGCATAAATTAATCTCTCAAACATTGTCACCAAATGAGCTATAATGCAACTGTATGAGATATTTCCTCTGTAACTTGTTTCAAGGCTAATGACCTTTATGTCCTGAGTTAGCAAGAAAAAGTAAGAGGCTCATTTACCTGCTGGATTGCAGAAGAGCAGTTTCTGAAGCCCACTCGTTTGCTATAATTTTTACCAGGTTCTCTGAACTTCATATATACTCCACAAAAGTGGGAAAAAGTCAGGAAAAAATCACTTTTGCACATCCCTTTTTGTGACACTAAGCCCCCTGTCCTGCAAAGGGAGAAGCCAATAAATGTGGCTCATGCTCTGATAAAATATATGGAGGAAACGGTCTGTGCCCCCAGCTCATCTGCTTTGGTCCTTGCTTTTGTATGGACAAAGAAGGTGAGTTAGGAAAACAGAAGCAACAGTGACTGTGGTCAGGTCATTTGCAATAGAAGTGGGAACTTCTACATGGAACTGTCTGATTTTTGTTAGATTTTTTTCTTTTTCTCTACAAGTTCTCAGAGCCCTATGGGGTCTAATAGACGTCACTGGCTATGACTAGCGTCATCTGCCACCTTCTTGCACCCCTGTCCATGTGGGGTACCCACAAAACAAACAGAGCAGATGTCAGGCAGAAATATGAGATTCACTCCAAGCAAAAAGTACCCAGCACTCCAACAGGCCAAAGTAAGTCACAAGTTTGGATAGCAGGCAGGAATATAATACTACACAACCTGACTTAAGAATTCCTATGTTTAGCAAATATTCCTTCTTATAAAGATGCCTAAAATGTGAACACGCTCACAAAAAGGAAAATCTCCCACTTAGGGGTATGCTGAAAATGGAGTCACTTACCCAAAAGGTAGTGAGGGCTCACTCAAGGATATATGCAGAAGTATTCACTCACCAAAGAGGGGAGGAGTGAGGAGGAGAAGTTGGGTTACTTAGTCCTGGGAAGATTTCTTGGTCAGTATCCAAATCCAAGGGGAGAGTCCCCAACTGCAAGCCTGCTGCTCCAATGAGGACTGACTCATACTGGCTCTCTGGCAGGGCAGGGGGACTCCATTTACACTCTGGTCAAGTCTGACCTGTGCTCAGTTATAACTGGCTGAGGGCAAGTGCTCAAAAAAGGCAAGGTTAAGGGCCTGAAGCAAAATAATCAGGTTTCAATGGCCATAAAGCCCTGATCTGTAAAGGCTCTTTGGCAAGTCCCAGTCTTTGTCAGGTCTTTGTCAGGGTGGGTGCATCTGGTTAGAGCCCAAGAACCCCCTTCCAGCTCTACCCAGGAAGCTCCATCATAAGTAAGCCTGTCTCTGGCCTGTTTCTAACCTGCTGTTTGGATTTCCTGGATTGACCCAGGCTTGTAACCTTTCTTCACATAATACTCCCTGGACTGTTGATGGAACCTGCTGATATCACCATTCTATACCCTCATGCTTCTCAAATGCTATGGGATGGTGCAGGCACTGCCTGGCCTGTGCTGGGGTCAGCCCTAGCTCCCAGAAACCCTTGCAGCTCCCTGACACAAACAGTAATCCTTTTCTTTTCCAACTTCCAAAGCTATTTTAAGTTGCTAAAAATAACAACAGAAAGAAAAAGAATAAGGTCTGTGAGGGTAAGCTGTGTTTCCTCTGGCAGTTAGCAGCAATTCAAGGATCAAAATGGTAACTACTGACTTTCCTGCTGAGGGCTAGTTCTTTGAAATTTAAAATTGCAAATGATTGGTGATCAGAAAAAAAAAAAAAAGCAATTGCAGTCTTATAAATAAGCACATCACTTCTTCCACTTATTTAGGTTATACTCTCAAATACTAACAAATACCATTGTATTTATTTTCACAAGCAGAGGACTATGCGCTCTATCAGTAGAACTCTTACCACTAAGAAGTGCACCTCTTACTGGTAAGTGCACTTATGCAAATAAACATTGTCATAAAACACTGAAACAGGCTTATGTTGTTGCAACCAAAAGCAATTGCCTTTAAGTTCTACAGTAAAGAAGCTTACATTTGAGGAGCCAATAGGTCCTACTAGAAGGTTTTAAAATGTCTTGCTTTGCAGTTTTAAGCTCCCATGTCCAACATCCAGATGTAATTACTTGTGCTGTTTATAATCAAGTTGTTCTTCCCCTTCCTTCAGTGTAAAAGAAACTGGACAGATCCTCCTTGTCGTTTGATTGCAAAAATAATGCATGGCTGCCCTGGTTTGAGTGAGAGAAGAACTAATTCTGCTCAGTGATTTTACTTTTCAGCTCAGTTCTTCTAACTAACTGCACTGGCTGAAGTTAACAGCCTGTTTTCACAGGCAGTGTCTACTGCTAGCTATGATAACATCCGATATTTAGAGTTAGTACCAAAGATTGGTGTGCATATCAAGGCCATCGCTGGATCTTGTGTACCACATGGCACTGGAGAAAGGCTCCAGTTGGCTCCAGGGCCAACTATACTCCAACTGAAAAAGAAATATTGGCAGCATATGAAAGAGCTCAAGCTCCTTCGGAATTGATTGGTACTGAAGCACAGCTCCTCCTGGCATCACAGTTACCAGTCCTAAGCTGGATGTTAAAGGGTAAATGTTCTTCCACTCATCATGTCACCAATGCTACATGGAGTAAGTGGGCTGCACTAATCACACAGAGAGCTCAAATACAGAATCGCCCAGAAATCTTAGAAGTGATCATGGCTTGGCCAGACTTTGGAATGCCACTGGAACAAGTAGTGACACATGCTGAAGAAGCCCCACCATATAATCAGTTATCAGATAATGATAAGCAATATGGTCTGTTTACTGATGGATCTTGCTATCTTGTAGGAAACCATTGGAAGTGGAAAGCTGCTGTTTGGAGTCCCACATGATGAGTTGTAGAAGCAGCTGAAGGAGAAGGTGAATCAAGTCAGTTTGCAGAGGTAAAAGCCATCCAGCTGGCTTTAGACATTGCTGAACGAGAAAAGTG
>JANIJG010022466.1:0-72874 GCA_024611175.1 Megaceryle torquata
TTTCGCCCTTCCCCCCCCCCCCTTTTTTTTTATAAGGCCCATATATTTTGACTGTTTCAGCTTCACGAAACAAGGTCTGTCAACACATTTGATTGAAAATGTCAAAGTGACCATCTGTATCACGTCACAAGCAGAATCGCTCTCACTGCAACACCAGGATGGCTCTTCATCAGAAACAGAGACCTGCCCCAGCACACTGAGCGTGTTGCCATTCTCTTTGCCATATATATCAAGTACCATTTGTTAACTATATTGAAGCAAACCATCCAGGCCTGCTGCCTCCTGCTCTAAATACCACAAGAACCATCTCATCTCCTGCTGAACCTTGTGCAGAAAGTCATCCTGCATCGGCAGAGCCTATAGATACTGATGGCTGAACTAGACAACCTGCCCACAATTTGCTGACACATTGAATTCCAAAGGACACAAAGCTGGGCAATGCCCCAGGAGCCAACCAGCATCCCATGGGGATGTGGAACCACATGTGACCACAGCTCCAGCACCCTGGGGCTCAAGGACTCTGAGGAGTGATGCTACAAACAGACACTATTATGGAGAAAGGCTAACCAAACCTGCCAGAACAGTTGAAGACGATAGGATGTGTATGCCCTTGGACTATGGCAAAGCACCAGGTTCTCCTGACTGCACTGCTTAGGGTTTTGCCTTGACCACACAACAAGCTTGTTCAGAAATGCAGGTGATGAGTTTCTGTTTCATAAAGAGCAGGGTGAATCCTTGCTTCTCCTTATCAACATTCTTCCTGCTTCGCTTGGGAAAGGAAGGATGCTGCTGTGCTCAAACAGCAGTGAACACAGGAGAGCTATAAAAACATCAGTAAATAAGTGTTATTCCCTCTTTAACACAGGGAATGAGACAGTTTGACCTTTCCAGACACCTGCAGCTTTCTACAGCTCCAGCCCTGCCTTTAGAAGACATTGTGGGGTACATCTAGCCAGCAGAATGCAAAGGCAGCACAGTGACAGCTGTGCTGTCAAACAGCTTTAAGCAGGTTAGATGCTGAGACCTGTCTCACTGTGATAATAAACTAGCTTTGCTTTGTTCAGCTAGGTTTTTTTGTTAGGGGGTTGTTGTTTTGTTGGGGTATTTTTCTTCCTTTTTTTTTTTCTCCCCCCTGTATACCACAGCCACCAGCATAGACATTATCCTTTATTTTCTTCCACAGCAAGGACACAGACATCTCCATGCAAGCAGATCTGCTGCTGCTGTGCAGTTAACCCACTTTAGCAGACAGCTGTCCCTGAGCAAAACCACAGCAGCAGCCGCCAGATAGGACGCAGCTCCTCCCTCACAGGGCTGAGACTTTCAAAGCATAATTAGGCCAATTTCAGCAATCAAGCTAGTAAACCAAATTAATCTTGTTCTTGGTCAAATAACCAAAGAAATCAAACTGTAAACCCCTAAGTTAATGCAAATTTAAGCTTTCACATTGATTACCCATCACGTATTTATGTCATTACTTAATCTACCAGCACCAAAAAGATCATTCTTGTAGCAACAGTACAAATAATCACCCTCAGTGCCTTTCAGTGAGGGATAGCATCTCTGTCTCTGAGGCTGCTGTCCTGCAAGGCTGCACAGAGGCCACACTCAGGCAGAGCCCATCCTTCCCCCAAAGGGATCTCTCCATGTCAGCAAGAAAAATGACAAAAGGGAAAAGGGGAGGAGGAGGCATGGGCTGGAGGTCACACCATGGGGAGAACAACACCTCCCCTGTGTCCCAGGCAGATACCCTGGCTGCCAAACCTCAGTGCCTCTCAGCAATTATTCATAGCAGAGCTTTACATTATGCATCATCGTCGAGCCTCTTCTCCCAGTTAAAATTAAAACCAGTTTGGTTTTAAAAAAACAAAACCAAACCTCCTCACTATTATTTTTATATAATATGCATTTTGGGGTTTTGTTTGTTTGGTTTGGGAGGGTGGTTTTTGTTTAGTTTTGTTTGCTAGCCTTTGAGAAGTATCTGCAACTGATGGAGCATCGCTGGGAAGGCAGCATGGCAGCGATGACATCAGCTGGCTCCCCGCCAGCACACATCAGGCTGTAATGGTTAACAAATCCCCTATAGCCCTTGTTTTGCTCCCTTTTCTGTATTTAACACCATCATTTATAAGGCCCTTGGGAAAAGCAACAAGTTTTCTTGGGGAAAATCCGCAGGACGCTCACATGCAACCAGGTTTCTGTGGACACGGATGCAGCTGAACGGCTGCATTTAATGTTCTGTCAGGGCTGGCTGTGGGGGTAGAGCAAGGGGTGTGCAAGGGCCTTTCATCTTTCTTCCTTTCCTTTCTTTCCTTAAATGAATTCCTTTTGTCATCTTTTCCCTCTCCTTTCCACGTTGCAAACAAGCCATTAGAGTGATTCAGTGACCATGGCCCGACGTGGAGGATGACTGAGAGCAGGCAAACAGAGGCACACAGGTATCCCTGAGGATACCCAATAAAGCCTCTCTGCTCCCAATGAAGTTAAGTTCTAGAGTGGGAAAGTCAATGGGATTTTGCCATCAAGGGCTGTGTTGCCCCATTTCCTGCAGACATGGGAGCATCACAGCCAGGGCAGGGGGACAAACACGAGCCTGGCCCGACAAGGAGAGGAACAACATCAACAGAAACCTTCGCTGTACATCTAAGAGGTGCCTGAGCACAACGGGATGCCTGGCCTGTGGCACAGCTGCCCACTTGCTCCCAGCCACTGTCTTTTGTCACCTCACTACTTCAGGCTCTGTCACCCTCCAGCGAGGTGGAAAGTCCGGCTGCTGGGCTGGGATTGGGTCTGGGAATCCCTCAGAGCCATCTCTGTCTGACAGGGTAGCGCTGCACCAGGGGAAGGTCCACGTGACCATGCCATGGACAGCAAAGGAATCAGCCGTGTTGCAATTAACACAGAGTGGTAGCAGGGTGCTCAGAAGCAGTAGGTGCTTGGCAGGATGATTGCTGTTGCAATTTCTCATTGCTGCAAAGAAATTCAGGTGGTGTGTGGCTCCCCTTCCCCTGCACGTACAATCAAAAATAAAACCAGCACCTGCCCTTTCTTCAGCTTCTCCTTCCTCCCCTGGATTAGCCTCAACATGGGCAGCACAAGGCTCCTTCACTAACCAGGGTACAGCAGGAGCAAAACAAAACCCAAAGAAACAACTAACCTGGTGCAAGAGTAAAGTTACTCCAGGGCAGCCAAACCCAGACATCTGAGCCCCTTCCTCTGCTGCTGCTTTTAGACAGCCTGGAGAGGGGCAGCTTCACCCAGCTCAAGCTGATCTCGGTCATCCCAATACTTAATTTTGATCTGTCTCTTTTCTTGCTTCAATACAAAGACCTCGCTTGGCTTTGGCCAATCTATCCATCAGGCTGAGATTTCAAAGCAATAAAAGAAGATGTCCAAAGTCCATCTTGTAGACAAGGGAAGAAGTCTTGCAGGCAGGATTCACAGCAAGTCAGGACAGCATTGTTACGTATATATTCTGTGAATTAATGCCTTTTAGCTAAGCTAGTAAGACTTGAGTCTTTTCCAGCCCGTAGGCTTATGGTTTTACTAAGTATCAAGTATCGACTTAAAAAGGTCAAGATAATTTTATGACCATCAGGAATATTTCAAGCTATACAAAGCCAGATAATGGTATTGGGGGGAGGAGGGGGGGAATAAATCAAATCAGTTCATATATATCAGGCTTAATTACTGACTGACAACAGCCAGGAAGGATTTTTTCCTTTCAGAAGCAGCATTTCATACACTGCTAGAGACAGGGCTGGCAGGAGCTGAGAGCACATCTGCCCTTCATGGGACAGGCTTGGAAATGGAGCAACAAGACCCGTACTCCCACTAGTGTACTGGGACCCTGCCCAGCCTGACCCAGTGTCCTTCACCGTCAAACCAACCCTCCTCTCCAACACTGGGCTGATACATCAGATGCACAAGCCCAGCTGTACACTGGATGAAAAGACACATTTGTGTCCCCAGACTGCCCAAATAAAGAGGGTAAGCTGCTGGCACAGAGCTCCCACCAGAGCTCCAGAGGAAAGTGAGGAGAAAACATCATGTGGAAACACGCAGGAGATAGTCTGTCTGTGACCAACACGGGGGCGGGGGAGGCAAAAAACCACTAATTAATAGAGTGTAGAGGCTGAAGAATCAAATAAGAGCCCAAATATATCAGAGGAATTGAGCTTTCTGGCCAGGTGGGAAGGAGCAGGGCACCCAGCAGGGATGGAGCCAGTGAGCAGCAGCCAGGTGCTCCTCTCCCCCTTGTCCCTGCAGAGGGGCAGCTGAAACTGAGCCCTTGTTACAGCGAGGACAGCAAGAGTTAACACATTATATTTTTCTCCAAGTTCTGTGGCTGTAACGTGCCTTTCTCTGGAGCGTCAGCGCTGAGCACAGTGGGGCACTTCCACTGCCACAAAATCTTACCTCATTTTTCTCCCAGTCTGCTGCGGGCTGGCAGGTTTGGAAAGAATGGGAAGGTGAAGGAAGGGTGAAATCTCAACAACCTTGAAACTGAGGCAAGACTCCTGCAGCTCAAAAGGAGATAAGATTTCTCCCCTGCATCTCATCACCCAGGTGAGGAGGTCTGAGAATTTGTGATCATCCTCCATTACCCATTGCTCCAGTGAGACCCAGCCTCAACCACAGCCACAATATGCACGGGGTGGGAGTATAAATATGTCAGCAAAAGGCATCCTTTGACAGATAGATGGAGAAGGAGGAACAGAAGAAAATCCATTCATGTTGCTCTGACACAATTTAATCAGTCTAAAAGCCATGACCACAAAGGCAGCAGAAGGCAGACACCCATAGTAACCCCAGCCCACCAACTCAGCAGGGCCCATTTTAATGGACTTTTTGTTCTCTCTGTGTTTAAGTGAGTTTATTGTATGCCGTTGTGTTGTACTACAAAGAGAGTTAAAGCAGCTTCCTGGCTCTTGGGCACAAGGAACAAATAAGATGGGTTGGGGTGGTCAGGCTCCACCCAGACATCCCCCAAAGCCTGGCATGTGGGAAATCAGCATGCAAGGCAGGTTAGGAAATGCAAGGAGAGGGTAAGAAGAAAGGATTGCACACCCTGATAAAGAACATCACAGACTAAGAGAAGGCAAGCACCAACCAAGAGTGGAAAGACAGACCCCCAGGAAGATCTGGCTAAACAGAAAATTGCAGCAGTGAGCTGTGTTACAGGACTTTCTAAAGCACAGGCAGGTTCAAGAAAGAACTGGTTCTGGGGGAGGCCTCATCCTCATGGATGCTTCCAAGGCTGTGTAAGCACAGTACACCACCTTGTGCTGCCCCAGAACCTTCAAGCCTCCAGCAAGCAGGTGACAGGCACACTGCAAGAGGCAGGTGGCTTCCCCACTGCACGCTGTGCCAGCTCCGAGCACCACTTGGGCAGTTATCCAGCCCCCCACACCAGCAACATCCCATGAGCAGCACCAGCATCCCCCCCAGTCTTGCCAAGCAGCCTAGAGCAGTGCTGCTCACAAACCCACTGCAATTGCACCTGGGGGTTAGGCACTAGGAGACCTGCACACAGCTCACCACTGCCCTGCCTTGGCACCCACTGCCTGTGCCCAAAGCACGGGGGATTAACCCTGCCATCTTCAGCAGTCTGGCAGGAAAGCATTTCCAACAGTAAATCCACCAGCAAACAGCAAACCAAAGCTATTAGGAGAAAGCAAGAAAGCTCTTTGAGTACAAAAACTTCAGCCGAAAAACTATAAGCAGAGTAAATTCAAGATGTACTCGACCCAGACGGCAATAAAAATTATTTGAGTGTACTGCTCCTGCCTCCCTGGGCTGCTGGGGGCTCTGCTAGCTCGGGCACACAGCCCCAGCAAGCATGGCTGAACATCCCCCTGGTCAGTGTGGGCCAGATTTGGCCCATGCACCAGGCAGCTCCTAGCCACCCTGACACTAGAGACATGAGAAGAGCAGAGGCAAAGCCAAAATCCCCTGCTGCTTGGGCAGATGGAGCTGGGGAAATTGGAGGTGGTGGGTAAGCGGGGAGCAGCCAGGGACAGGAGCCTCCCCCAGAGCCCAAACACATAAATGCATTCTAATGTTACATAAGGGTGGACTTTACAGCAAGGCTCCTTGTAAGGAAAAGGTAAAGAAGCTTAAATTATTCTCTCTGAAGTCAGAAGTTCAGAAGTGATGTCTTTCACGTTGCTTAAGGTACTGGAAGCTGGAAGTGCAGCCCCACACGGGGTCTGGCTGCTGCTGCGTCTTTGGGCTTTAAAGGAAAGCAAAAAGTTTGCAGATTATATATATTTTTTTTTCCATTTGTGGACTTACCACAGTGTGGGCTCCAGCTGGGACCAGCTAGAGAAGTGATGAAAAACACTTTTTTAATTGAAGAGCTGGCTGAGCGTGCTGTTATTCAAGCTAATTTTATGGCTCTTTTGAATGAGAGTCTCCAGGACACCGCAGGGAAAACCAAAGCGGCATCCTCAGATACTGCCCTTCCCTGTCCCCTTAGTTAGTTAGAAAGGCCAAGAAGGTCAAACATGACCAGACACTTGCTGGAGCTCTCTACCCAAGCAAGGCATTTGCAAGGCCATGATGCCTCATCCAACTCCTCTCACAGGAGACCTGCCCCAGAGCGGCAGGACATGACATTACATTTTCCATCACAGACACAGGATGCTCTAGGATAGTTTTGAAGGAGGTTCTGGTCCAGCTTCTCTCAACAGCACCCTCCATCCCTACCCACCAGCACACACTATGCTACCTACCTGCAGGGAATGTTTCTTATCCTAAGGGAAGCATTCCCAGTTCAGCCTTCTGTAGTACTACTCTGTGTCTGATCTTTATACTGTGCCAAGACATAGATTAGTTAATTGACAAGGGGAAAACATTTACTGCTTCTCATAAGGTGCTGTATGAAACTCTCCCAGTGCACCTGTAGAAGGCTATGAGCACCTTGAAACACAGAATTAGGAATATGCTAATCACAGAATTGTTTTGGTTGGAAAAGACCTTTAAGATCGAGTCCAATTATTAACCTGACACTGCCAATCCCTTTACTGAACCATGTCCCTAAGCACTTCATCTATGTGTCTCTTAAATACCATGGGGACATGAAAGAGATATGATTTAAAAAAAAAAAATTAAGCTGTTTTTAAGACTTTGCCTTGTCAGGCATCTTTAGCAAGAGATGAACCCAGCTTGGGAGAGGGTTCCAGGCCTGACTACTCAGTCCAATAAGCTAGTAAAGATGCTGCAGCAGCTACATAAAGAACATATAGTTATGGATCATTTAAATTATGCATATAATGGCTTTATCTTTTTGTTACCTTATTTCATTATTAAAAACCTTTAATTCACATATACATTTTAACTCTCAAATCCAGCCACCAAGAAAAATGATAAATAATTTAATACTCAACAAGGCACCTGTTCCTCCAAAAGGAGGAATGAGGCTACTGGAAACTCTCTCAGCATCTGACACTTGAATGTTGTACCAGAGCACCCAGAAGACAGCAATATATGGCTCCTCCAAGCTACACATGCTCATTTAGAAGCCATAGCTAAGGAGCTTGTGTGAGAAGAGCATCTCTAGGTGACTATCAATATAAAAGAGAAGTCTCTGGCATGCACCAAGGCAGGAGAACTTGCCAGTGAATTTGCAACACCAGCTTCAGAGCTGCACAGAGAGAAAGAAAAGAAACTTGCAGCTACATGGTCCTCTCTGCTCTGGAGACCCATAGCCAGCTACACTAGCTAGGCTGAGCAAAAACATTCCCCTACCAATATCTTTTGGCTCCACAACACCACATTTAGGATGCAGAAGAGTCATTCCAACATGTCAGAGACCACCTGGAGGTCCTAAGCACAAAGAGCAGCTGCTGAGTGCCAGCATCCCTGGAAAATAAACCCAGGGGAGACAAAGCAAGACCCTCACCTCCCAACTGTACTGGGAGAAAATGCTACTAGTTATCCTGGCCCACAATCAGCATTTGATTAATAAATATATTTTTCTAACAATGTATATCAGCTTTTCCAATTACATAAGATATGCAGCACAACACCTTAATTTTTCATGTACCTACCTCCCTTTTTCCTACCAATAAAATGAAATGAAAGACAAACACACCCATGCAATCTCTACCCCCATGGAACTAAGGCAGCTTTCACCACGGGCATCAGCACAACCAGGCTTTACCTTATGTTTCTTCATTGCATTTATTCCCCAAGTGAAGTTATATAGAAGGTATATAAGTCAAATAAAGAGATACCTGGAGATAGAAGCATGGTTTTCTCTCTTCTAGTCCTGCTACAGTGAGCATTTGTGTGTAAGACCCAATGAGGTCATTAGGAAATAAGCAGGTGCTTTAAGTTTTAGGCTTGTGAATAAATTAACCATTATTGAAGAGAGTACACATGTGCATATTTTACTGATTGCTGAATCGGTGCTTTTAAGCTATCAAATTGGATCAGCCTGATTGCCATCAAAAAGAACCCTTCTGCTTCCCCACCACTGAGGCAAGACCTCCTTAAACTGATTATTTTTGCATTACTTGCTGAGAGGGGAGAGATGCTGGGAGTTCCCATGAGCCCTTCCCCTGGGTCACTTGTGCTACATCTTCAGTTCAAGCTAGTGGGAGATGTAAGCATAGCTGCTAAGGAAACAACTCAGTTGCACTGCGAAGGGGAGGCAAGAGCACCCACATGCTGTGGGGTCAATTCTGGGTTCTCCACTTCTGCCTGTGCTACGTGGAAGGCAGCACGGGAACTGCACAAGCATTCTGCTCTTCAGTGGGATGGGACATTCAGACACATTCCAAGGCAACAGCAGATTTTGCCAGTAGTGCTAGTGAAATCACAGCTGGCATTAAACTGGTAGTGACTTGGGGTGCTGACAAGAGTAAATTGGTGCAAGGACATGGTGGCAAACCACTTGGAACTGATTGAGTCAAACGATGTGCAGGCAGTGGTTCATCTGAATCATCATCTGAATGATGAGCTTCCTCCCAATCCCTCCTACAGACAAACCCAGAGCATTTGCTGATGTTGGGAAGTGGGATGCTCTGGACTGCCCCAGCACTGCTCGTGCCAGCCCACTCTGCAAAGGGCCCAATCCAGCCTTCTGCAGGCAGGCTCCTGACAGCGGCTTGTGCTTCCAGCTGCTGTGGGCAGGGCTGGGCAGGCTTTGCCCCAACAGGATGGCTACTCAGCACCAGCCTGAGAAACCACTCACTAAGCACATCCCAAACTGTGTCGTCCATCCCCCCAGCTCCATTATGCATGACTATGAGATGCTACTGCAGGCTGGATTAATGATTGCTTTTGAAGCCCTTTGAGCTTGTCAGATGAAGGTCCCACAGAATCATCACCCTCTGCTCCTCCCCATACTTTCACCCAGTGTGGGAGTGCTGGGATCCTCTCAGGAGCAAACAGCCTTTGGAAAGGTGCTTTATCTTTGCTTGCAGGAAACCTCGAAGGTTCAGAAGACAGCAAGGGAAATTTGTGCTGTTAAAATTAAAGCTGTGGTAATTAAACAGGAGTTTCCTCTGTCCCAGAAAGGCAGTCGGCAGAGCAGTATTCAGAGGGGGGACATGAAGTTATGTCCTACATGAGGGACTGCACACACAGAAGGTCAAAACTCATCCCACTCCACAGCACACTGTTCCAACCCCATGGCTGCGGCCAGACCCAGTGGCAGGGTCACCAGGCTGCTAAACCAAATCCCACTCTTACATACAAGTGCATCAGAAGGACCCTTATCCTGCTGTTCCAAGTTCATCTGCACTCCAAAACTCAAAACTTACCCTTTCTCTTTTCAAAACTAAAAAAAAATCTTGCAGTAACAAGGAAGAAAAAAAAAAAAAAAAGAAAAAAAACCCAGGCAGCATCTAAAGCACTTCCCAGGCTGATGTGCAAAAGCCAATTACCCAAAACAGAGGTGAATCAATGGAAAAGGCTCTTGGGTGAGGAAAGGCAATGACTGGCCTTTCCCAGGGCAGTGCACAGCCCGGATCGATGCTGCTTTGCAGCTGGCACCCGCTCTCCATATTTCTATTTGTTCCAGTCATGGGTTGCTAAGGTGTCAAAGTCAAATCATTTGAATTTGTCAACCAAAGGAAAGACACTGGAGGTTCAGAATTACACCTTGACCCAGCTGGGTCACTACAGCAATTATCACCAATTTCTACGGTGGGAGATTGTAAGAGAAGGAGAAAAAAAAAAATGGCTTGTCCTTTCTTCACCTTGCATACAAATGAAAATCAAATGTGATCTTTTTGCTCTTGACATAACCATGCTTTAAAGAGCTTCACAAACATCTATTTCCTCATTTGATCTCACACAGAAGACATATTATCTCTTTTAAATATGCCTTCTCCTTGGCGGTGTGCAGCCTATCCCCTATCTTTAACATTTTAAGAAGCTGCCAAATGGTTATTTGCAAAACTGATGTTAGGAGATAGATATAATCTATTTTAAACCTCAGCAAAATTGGCCAATTTCAGGAGGTTTTAACATACGGCTGAATTAATCAAGTCACACGGATTATGAAATGTGAAATGCAGCCCCCCCAGCTCTCCACCCGCATGGGAGCGATTTGGAAAAAGCCCAACCATTTCACGGCACGGTGAGAAGAGAAAAAAATAATAATAAAGGGAACAGTCTCCAACACACACTGGCTTCCTGAGCAGTGATGCTCTCCCTAGCAGAGCGTTTCTGTCTTGTGAGACTTCTACCTCACTTCGCCTCTTTGGCACTGCCACGCTCCACTCCTTCGGTGATGAAGCCCAGGGAAGCTGAGAGTGATGCCTTCGGGCTCTGCACCCACCCAGTGCTGCCTCTTCTGCAACGGGGATGGATCCAGCCCTTCCTCTCCTCTTCCCAGATGCTTTGACTACCTCCTGCCTTTCCCTGCTGCTCTCTGCACCACAGGGTCACCTCCCTAGGAAAGCAGGCCCTGTGCTGGCTGGAAGCAGCTTCACACCTTCAAGGGGAAATAAATCCAGGAAAAGGCATTTCCTCCAACATTAAAATTCCAGACTCCTCAGTCTTACTTGATCTTGTTTGTGAGGTCTTGCTACTCGGTTGCTTGGAGACTTTTGTTTATTGCCTTGTTTTTCTTTTGTTTTAAATGGTTGAAGTTAGTGTTTTAACAGAGAACTAAGTAAAACATATCGATTCTGAGGCAAAACTGCCTGGAGCTGGCTGCAGTTTCCATCTTTTGCTAAAGACACATCCGACGTGGAGCATGGTGCCCTGTGCAGGGACTGCCAGACATGGCCTTGCACATGGAATGCTCCTTCTTCCACTGTGGGTCACTGGTTCAGGCCAGGGGATGTCAGCAGAGCAAAGCCACATTGTGCTGTTGTTAGTGAGGGAGTTGCTTGCTGGATCTGTATTTTTGCATTTGAGCCAATTTCTTCAGCTGCCACCCTCCATCAGGCTCTGTGGATGGGCAGACGGGCAGCAGCAGGCCAGTGATGATCACAAGGAGTGCTTGGAAAGCTAATTCTCCTCCTATGCACCACTGTGCAGCAGCTCTGGATGCTTTACTCAAAGCTGAGCTTTTGCTCAGGATGGGAGACCCACACCAGGCAGCTGAGCCCTGGGATCACACTGGCAAAACCCCAGTGGTGCCATCTCTCCCCAGGTACTTCAGCTGCTCCCAGGAACAGCAGCAGGTCCCAGCCCCAGCTTGCCCCCCAGCACAGGGTGACTTTGAATTCCTGGTACTAAACTGCCTGGCCTGCTGGCTTGCTGCCTGTCCTCCTGCCCTACTATTGGCAGCAGGTGAAAGCTTCTCAGCATGTGCCGTCCCGGAGGACCTGCACCAGCCAGCCCAGCATGGGGGCACTGGGCAACAGCAGCTCCTCAAAGGCAGACAGCTATTTTATAGATCAGTCAGCACGGCAGTGGCTGCCAAGGGGAGGAAGCACAGGCAAAAGCAGAAGCTCAGCCCCCGGACAGCAGGGACAGAGCCTGAACAACAGCTCTGTCACCTAGAGAAGTTGCCAGATGCATCACCCAGCATGTTGGACCCATGGAGCAACTCAGAAAACAGCGTAGGGGTTTCCAGCAATGGCAGGAAGGCAGCAAAGGCACCCAGGCATACACCAATGGAGGTTTCTTCTCATGCCCCACCATCCCCTGGGCTCTTCTCCAACACAACAGGTTATTTTTGAGGGTGTCGGCAGCAGCATCGCTCCGACAGACACCTTCTCTCAGCTGCCTCCTCTCAGAGGAGTTTTCAACAGCACCAAACACGACGCAAACGGAGCAGACTTCAGTCCTCCCTCGCACCCAGCACCCCAAGACAGGCAGCATCTCTCAGGCACTGGCTGCTCTGCAAAGCCAGGGAAGGCAGGATGTGGTTTGAATGCAAAAATGAAGACAAATGGCTCTGGGGGAAATACGATGACCTCCGCGACAGTGTCAGGAAACATTTGTCAAATGGCAGAAGTCATTAGCTCTTTCGCTGTTCACAGATCAGGAACGTCACATTGCTGGTGATGGCTGGTTAACACAAACCTGACAGGGCTTTTGCTGCCAAGGTCAGCTCCCTTCTTTGGGTGGCAGCAGCCAGGTTTGCCCAATGCAGGCTTGATCACTGATCAAGGCATTCCTGGCTCTGCCTTGCTGATGGGCACAGCAAATCAGGCTGTGCCAGGAAAACCTGCCTGGCTTCTGCCATCTCTTTTTAAGTAACCCCTGGTGCTCATTTTTCTATAAAATCATTAGATTTCAAAGCCTTTGCCTAAAGGTGGAAGACAACTGCAAGCCTATCATAATGGGTGGGAAGCTAAAGACCTGAGCAAGTAAAGGACTTCCATAAAATCCATGGAAGGTCAACAAAAACTCTATCAAACCCTATAACCCATCCCCTTGGATGGCTTTAGGGAGCGTGGGGCTGAGCTGTATTGAGCATAAGAATACTCTAACAAAAGCCGTTTGCCTCCTACACACAGCAGAGCAGGAAGCACCCAGCAGTCACCAGCCTCACGTTTGAAGGAAGGACACTGGATTTAGTTTGTGCAGAGGTTGACTTTTGCCTGCCAGCAAACCCGTGCTGCTGCTGCGTCCAGCAGCGCGGAGCTGCCAGCTGCCTTCTCGCACGGGTGCCGCTGGGCCAGCCCACAGATGGTTTCACGAAGGTGAAGGTGTGCTCAGCAAAAAGAGAAGCTGGGAAGCCATCAGGTGGAAAACACACTTCTCCCTTTGTGAGCACAGAGATGGGATGAGGACAGATGAGAGCTAACACCAGGGCAAGCAGATGGATTTATACAAATACTTAAATAAGAGCATATATCCAGGCACTTAACATAATGTAATATATTGCAAATAACATCCTACCATAACTCAACCACAGCAGCAATTACTTTCCAGCACAGCCATGAGACCAGCAGCCCCCTGAACTCCCAAATTAGCAGCTCCAGCAGCAGGGAGATGGCCTGACAGTGTGCTGGAGCCTGGCCCATGCTGTGGCCAAGCACCTTCATGAGAGGCTTCTGCTCTGCAATTACCTTAGATTAAGAGGAAATGAGTTCAATTAAGTGCACCCATCACCTGGCAATGAAATGTTACTGTCAAGGGTCCTTTTGGGGAAGTCAGCGAGGCCTCCTCTCTTAGAAGAAATGGCACAGATATCTGGACCAGCCAAAAAGGGCAGAGTGAGAGATGGAAGTTAATCCAACTCCAGGTGTGATGTAGGGATGCTGAGACAAAATGAACAGGCAACATCAAGCGCTGGGCTGCCCTGCCAAAGAGAGCTTTAAATTTAGCATGACTACATTAAGACGTGTTCAAGGTAAGATGTGTTCTCTGCATTACATCTGAGATGCAAAGGGAAGGCAGTACCCCCAAGAAAGGCAGCTGTGGCAGGGGGTACTCAGAGGGGTTCAGCACCATCAGGCCACTGCTGAACCTCTTCACCTGGGGGGACATGGTGTCCAGCACCTTGGCAGCACATTAGACCCCAGATGCATTTGCAGCATGCACATCCCTCACCCATCTCAGGCCCAAAGATAAACACTAACATGAACCTGGCAGCATGGGACAGCACAGTGCTGGGAACCTGTGAAACAAGGCAGTGAAAATGAGCAAGAAGTTGATTCCAAGAAAGCCACCCTCACCTCCTCACCGGAGGCCACTTCTCTATGATGCTACCTGCAGCAAAGGAATACAGAAGTGTGGTGAAGTGAAGGCGAGATTTCTTTTAGCAGGTCCTGAGCCTTCTTCTGCAGTTAAGACATCAAAGGACGTGTGCATCGGCTGAGTCACCAAACCAACTTCTGCAGGCTTGCCTTCCTGGAGGAACATATCCTGCGAAAGCGGCTTTAGAAGGAGAGCAGAAAGGGCTGCAAAACGCATGAGTGAGCAAAGCTAAAGTGTTGCCTCCGTGGCAGGGCACTGCTGTCAGCTGCCTTGATGGAGTGCTGCTTTCACACGGTGGCCCTCCTCCCAAACATTTTCTCCAGAATGGAGCTGCATGTAAAAAGTCAGTATATAAAAAAATATTTAGTCTTTGCCTGATCACAACACGCCATCCCTTGAGTGCCGAGGAAATTTTCAACCTGATTTTCTTGCTCTTGAATCCACAGCAGGGCAGGTTCCTGCAAAGCTCCCCCACCAAAACCCAGCCAGGTTCACAGCCCCCTGCCTAAAACTCTTGCACTACTTTCAGCCGTGTCCAGTTTTTTTCTTTGATGGTGTGGGATTTTTAGGGTGCCCAGCCCTTCACTGGGAAGCCCTGCAAGAGCCTTTTTGCTGTAGCACGTCAGCCTCTCCTTCCCCCTCCCCAGCACAGGGCTGGCAGGGCACCAGGGAAATTAAGCAGGAGATTTCTAAAGCTGAGAGAAAAGCAGCCATCTGGGCCCTAGCAGACAGGTCGTTTAATGAACAAAGGGAATTTTCTAAAGAAGCTGGAGAAATGCAACAGCCTAAATAAAAGAAGTGGTAACCCCTCCAATCCATCCAGCAGAGAGAAGCTTTCAGGAAGCACTGAATGCCAGAGTAACGCCCCGTCCCGTCTAATTACAGGAAGAAGCAGGAGATGGGCTGAAGTGGTGGGAAGCAGGAAAGAGTGGGGTGGGCTGGGGGTGAAGTTCAAGGTTTTCCATGGCACAAAGAGCTCCCATGATGGCAGGAGCAGACACCTTGGCAGCCCCCACTGCCTAGGAACCTCCTTCTGCACCTTTGGAAGTGGGATTTATATCACTAAGTCTCCTAGAGGCTTTATGTGCCCTCATCTCAACACTTAGCATATTCCCCCACAGAAAACACAATTTCTCCTCTTGTGACAGACAGAAAACCAGGCGACTTTCCCAGCTCACAGCTCCAAAGTCCAGGGTACAAACCTGGCACCCTCACCTTCCACATCTACCACCAGCTACCGACACCTCCTCTGCTTTCTTCTATTCCTCGAAGGAAAACCATTGTCACTCATAATTCAGTTTGCAACTACATTTTTACCCCATTGTTTTCTGCTCTGCCACATTTCATAACGTTGTTTTGCACGCTCGCAGGCAGCGCTCCCCCTTTCTCCTGGGGCTGGCAAGCAGGTGTCTTTTGAAGCTCTTCCAGGTTATTGAACTACTGTGTTAATGCAGCTTGTTTCCCATCAGTTGAGGGCAGAGTGCCGGGGACATAATTTATTTTCCATGTTTATTTATGTCAGGAGAGTCCTTAAAGGATTTGTTTGCAGCTGCTTTGGTCGCTGCTCTCGTCGAGGTTACCTCCCACTCCACTGTGTGCCAGCAAGTCAGGCCCAGGGAGACTGGGGTCCACCAGCTTCCTTCAGCTGTTTTAATGCCGTGGAAACAACTAATTTCCTTTATGCTTCTTAATGAGGAGCAGAATCACTCTTTTTCTGTCTAGTAGGTCTTTATGCCCCTGGAAGGTAAGGCAAGCTGGGAGCCAGTAGAGACCCCTTGGTTTAACACCTGTTTCTGCACAGTCCCAAAGAAGGGCTGGTTCTGGCACCTCCTTTTCAGATAGCTCGAGCATGTCCTGTCCAGACTTTGATGATATGATCAGAGCAGAAAGCAATGTTGCTCCCATGTTGTGTGGACCACTCCAGGAACAAGCTCCTCCTCCAGAACCATGTGGATGGAGACCTGTAAGACCTTGAAAAGTTGAGGTATTGGGACTATGTCAACAGAGCAATTCCATCTGCCTCTCTCACCCTTGTGGATATTTTACTCCATCTGCCACTGCCTTTATTACTGTTATTTCTCCATGTTCAGTCATGGCTGCAGCTGGTCACTTTTTTTGCTATAAGCAATATATGGCAAACTGAGATGATCTCCTCTGCACTAGGTCTGGCTCAGGGCTCCACACCAGCCCCAGTTAACCACCCACAGATGATGGCCAGATCCCGTGCCCTTCCCCAGGTGGTCCAAGCTGGAACATCACCCCACTCCCAGCTGCCACCCAACAACTTCCAGCTCTTTGGAGCATCCCAAGGTAACGTGCTGGGGAGCTGGCTGCCAATTAATTTTCTCTTTAGGGTTCAAGGCTACCACAGAGGAGGAGATCATGCCATATTGATTTCCTCTGTTGTCCTTGCAACAATCCACTCAAAAAAACATTTGTTATTTTTGTGACATATCCCTTTAGAGGCCACTTGGGCATCCTACCCATTTGCACAGCAGAGATGGCAATTTTGCCAGAAACTCTGCTTTAAAGGATTTTGTAACATTAATTAAATTCCTGCAGTTGTATCTCTTGGCTCTGAATATGATCCAAGCTTCTCTAAGCATGTGAGGAAGGGCTCAGCTCCTTGTCCCCATTCAAACCTGTCTCTGAACAAGTCTGGCTCCCAAGACTGAATTCCCTGGACACAATATCAGAAATATAATATTGTCCCTCACCAGAAGGAAATGAATACAGGACTGTCAGGGTTCAGACATGGTATGGGTCTAGATAACCTAGAAGCTGAGCTGAGCAATAATCCCAGAGCTAAAAAAAAAAAAAAAAAAAGGCAAAAAAGAAAGCAGCTGTCCTTGCCCAGAGAACCAATTCCTCTAAATACACAGGCAAAAATGAGTCTCTGAGATCACACAGACAGCCCCATGCAGGAGGGACAGCAAGTCACCCCAAGGTCTCCAGATGAATGCGACACAAAACTCCCACAACTCTGGTTCCCTTTGGCCTCCAAATCGCACAGCCCTGCCTCAGGCTGGCACCAGTGACCTCCTTCAGTGTGTCTGGGCTTTTGTAGACACTGCTTTCCAGGAAAGCATGAAGGAAGAGGAGCTGCCAAGCCTGGGAAACATAGGAGGAGACAGGTTGGCTTTAATAGTTAAAACTCTTTAGAAATTTAAAACAGAGGCTGTTTTTTCAGGGAGAGGATATTAATTAATGAGATAGAAGGGAAATGTGGAGAAGATAAGAACTTTAACTTAAGGAAGCTGTGGAACTCAGGCTTCCTGAGCAGTAGGGCTATGTCCACTGCCTGAGCTGTTCCCATGGTGCAGGCTGGAGACAGGCACACGACTCACCAGGGTCCCACAGGGCTGGGAAACCAGCACAGAGGATGGAAAACAGACCAATGGTGCCGGGCTGGCATTTCCTACACAGCACGGTGCTATTTCTGCCAGCTAGTACAAAGAAGCCTGGCAGCGAGGCGGCTGGTGGGGTCAGAAGGTGCTTGGCACCAGGAAGTTTGCTCCAGGGCGGTTATTAATCATCACCCTTTGCGGCTGGAGCTGCCTGAGCAGGGTGGAGGGGCGGTGCTGGCTGCGAAGGCAAGAGCCAGCACATTGGCACCATGGTGCCGCGGGCACGTTCACCTGCTGACATTTGCAGGAGGTGGCTGAAGCGGCGTGATGCTTTTCTGAGGAGAGCAGCAGTGGGTCCATGCCTGCTCTGTGGCTACGGGAAACAGCTGGCGGGCTCCGTGCCACCGTGTGCTCCGGCAAGAAAGTCAAAGTTTGTGCAGCTGTTGGTAAAAGTATTTGCTACAAGGTACGTGGCAATTACTGCAGAATAAGAGCCAGGAGGCTCAGAAGGCACTTTGGAAACTTTACCCACTTAAAGCAGGGACCTCTGTTGCCATGCAGGAATTTAGTGACAGAGGATCTGCACCAAGGGGCAGGATTTGCTTACTGTGAGCCCTTGCCTCCCAGGCTACATTAACAGCATTTCCTTCACCCTCTCAATATAAACATCACTAAAAAAGGCACTCGGGCAGCAGTCCGGGGCACAACGCAGATGCCGGGGGAGAGCCCAGCATCCCACCCGGCTCCCACGAGTGGGTTTCCAACCTCCGCACCCAGCCCAGCACCACTGTATTTCCTAGGATATTTTCCCAGTTTCCACAAGAGGGCACCGGCACGACACCAACGGGGACTCCCCGGTGTCCCCGAGCAGCGCCCGGACCCTTCCCACCCGGCCGGGGCCGGGACAGGCCAGGGGCTCAGGGAGCGGGTCTCGCCCTGGGGTTCTGTCTTCAGGAGAAAAGAGGTTGAGCTGCAAAGGCTGGGAGCAGGATCTCAGTTCTGGAGCCCCAGCTCACCGAGACATTTGCTCTTGCAGAAAGAATCTGCTTTTGCGCAAAAAGGTGATTTTCTGGAATAACTCTGCTATAACCAAGGGGCTGTGGGGAGGGGAATTCGTCCGCAGGGTGCTGTTGGGCTGCTGGCAAACTCTGATGCAGGGGAAGACTGAGCTGGAAAGAGCTAGAGCAATGAAAGTAAACTTTCAGTAACAGAAGTAAGGGTGAAAAGAGCTGGCCCAGCTCAGCTCAGCAGATGGGCTTCTCAGAGCAGATCCATGAGGCACACCCCAACCCCAAGGTGGGTGTCAGCCAGCAGAACTCTAAGTGTCCAGAAGGCAGAAGTCAATCCAGGGCATCACCTGGTAGAGCTGCATCCCACAGCTGCATCCAAAACAGGCCCAGCTCCCAGAAGTGCCCCTCTTCAATGCCTCTGGCTCCCACCAGTGTCACAAGCAGTGACAGGACCCAGTGCTGCCAGGACCCTGCTGAAGTACAGTTTAACCACTTGCAACTACCACTGGTGCCTACTCAGCAGCATTCTCTGAGTTGCAGTATGAATGTGAACATACATCAAGTGCTTCTTCCTCCACTACGTGACCCGCCACACTGCTGTGGTTTGACAGGAAACAAAGCAGCTCTTTGGAGCTGAATGCTGTCAAGTGCTGATCCAGCAACAACCTCTCATACACAGAGCTCCTCAAGCTGTAACCAATCCCAGGGAACTGCAGTGATGGTCCAAGGAGGGCACCTCATGAAAGCCACCCAACTCCAGACTGGACTGGATGCCCTTCACTAAGGGAAGCCTTTGACTACTGGAGACTCTGCGCTGAGGTCACCTTTGAATGGTGTGGTTGGTGGCCAACTACATCTCATGCCTCAGAGCCTGGCAGATCAGGCACTTGGTGCTCTAGGTTTAGGCAGAGAAAGAGAATTTTAGTATCATCTCAGGTGAGTTTTTTAACCTAGGCTAGCTACTAGAAGACTACTCAAATCACTGTTGCCCTATTCACTGCCCATATGGGACCCCAAGTGTGACAGCTGATTTCCTCTAAATTATCTTGATCTTGCTGGACACTGAGTGAGAGTATACCAAAGCATGAGGTGTATTACAAATGCCAAAACAGCAACAGATTGTCTGACAGAGCTGTCATTCTGTCATGAAATATGACATGCATCGAGCCTGGGAGGAAGGACTAGATTGCTGTACATTTTAGTGCCGGCTGAGGCCATGCAAGATTGTTTCTCATTTCAGAGTTCCATTCATCAGACCTGAAGGATACATTTCTGCAGCATAAACAAAATGTGGCAAAATTCCCAAACCACCTACCTCTCTCGAGCTGTGCCTTTATATAAAACACGTTGCCATTTCATAGGCGCATCTATGAGGGATTTCCCTTTTGTGAATCCAATTTCCTCTTGCTTTTGAGCAAAAATGCATCTCTGACATGAAGGATGCAAAGATGGAGACAGCACGGCCCGGTACGGAGCAGCAGAGAATTTGCTGAGCACCAAAAAAATGGAGAACAAACATGAAAAATAAAAGGCAATTTATGCAAAGAATTTATCAAAAGATCAAAGATGTTCTGCAAGCAACATCACTGACTGCCCTTGTTGGTGGACATGCCGGAGGGAGGCTCTAAGTATGAAGAAGGGAAATTAGCAACAAAAAAAGTAAACACAAGTACCATGTGCCTTGTCAAAGGCACAGCCTCAACCAAGCACCAGCAAGGACATAACTAATATGGAGTGGTTGTAATATTTCCAGAGGAGATCCCACACGGTAGGATCAAGAAAAACAGGAGAGGCTGCTTTGTTTTTCTCTTGCTCAGTGATAAATGAGACCTGACACCCTTTCCAAACGGCTGAATTCATCAACTCCAGAGCTTACAGGTAATTAGATCTGGAGTTGTGGTGGGATTGTCTCTAGCAGTCATGGTATCGTTTTGCTCCTTGTGCTTCCCTTGGGATCCTATAACCAAACTTCCCAGGAGCTACAGCAAGACAAATGGAACATTTTCTTGTGTTACAGACTTCAGACAACCAGCCCTACAAGTTTTCTTGTAATTATAGGCCTTTGAAAAGGCACTGCCTCCAGGGTAGCTGTGGAGGAACCTCGCAGAGCCACCCAGCAGCTCAGGAGTCCACAAGTCATGGCTTTGACTTCGAAGGAAGCACGAAAATCCATCTCCTGAAGTGCACTTCAGCCACAATATCAGCAGTGCTTCTGCGTGTGACAACATCTCACGGAGAAAAGCAAATCATGGTGAAGAGTTGACATACATAGACAAAGCTGGAAAACAAGCAGCACAGACTATAACTCACAGTATTTTGGGAAGTTTACAGCTGCCAATCAAGTGCACACTTCCTCAGATGAGTGTTTCCAGGCTTTCCTCTCAGAAGGAATTCCATTTGAACCCCTTCCTTGCACATGGGTCTCTTCCATCTTTTTATCCCATTCAGGTCCTCAACCTCCTCAGGTTCAGCTGCTCACTTGGTACCAACACTGCTTTCAGATCTGCTTCTTCAACCTCAGAGAAGCCTCTGACACTGAGATCCCCAAAGTCTGGCAACAGCCTGTGAAGTTTCCTTTTGATCTCTTGGTAGTCTACCATCTCCAGCAAGGGGTATTTAGTGGGAAGTAGGAAAAAAAAAAACAGAGCCAGGTGGTTTGGGATGGGAGCTCTGGGGAAGCTGCATGGGGATTAAATGGCCCCACTATGGTGTATGGACAGGAAGCCTCTGCGAATGAAGACAAACCTGTAGATGAAGCAGTCCAGACCTCTTAACTCCCACTTGTATTTTGGATAATGGAACCTCTTGTCCTGCATCCTCAGAGGAGGACATGTGTATCAGGCTGCATGGGACACACTTGAATTGCAGAGCAAACCCAGGATGTAACAGCAGCACCTGGGCTGTCGTGTGATCTTCAGCAGCTGGGAGCTGAACCAGAGGAGATAGCCGCTGAAGTTTGTTAAATGATAAAATGATATAATCCAAACATGTCCATCACCTTCAAGCAAGGACCCTGCGACACCAGTAAAATTGCTTTTGTTCACCCGAAAGATCAATATTGTCAGGATGAAATAACACGTCAGACAGTGTGAAGAACTCTACCTGACCACTGACAAGTCAATAGGCAGAAACTCCCTCTTGAAAAAAAAAATATTAAAAAAAATCCTGAATGTACTACCACTTTCCAAATCACCATATTGGGCCTGTTCTTGCCAGGAGCTGTACAACATCTCCAGATTTCTTGGAAGAATCACTTTCTGTGCACATGGTTTATTCCAATGCAGGAAATTCCTCAGATTTAATTGGGTTCTTTACTATTACATCATCAGGGTTAATCAAGCTGCCAGAGTCCCATCTGAAGACCATGCTCCTCAGTGAACATCAGCATTTTACTCCACATCAGTCATAGCAGGACTTTCCTCTGAACAAATCTGTTGTCAAAGGCAGTTTCTCATTACACTGATCTAAAACTCTCCAGTCCTCCAGCAGCTTCTTCCCCTCGCCCCCACGTGTCTGCTTTGTTTTGCACTGGATTTAACTTTGCATATGTGGTTTGGTGTGGGTTTTTTTAATATAACATCAAATCTCTTAATTCTCTGACCCAGAAATCAGAGACAATCCTCATAAAAATCTGGGACAAAGAAGACACATCTGCATGCGCACAGCAGCAGGAGCTTCTGAAACTCCCAAATCTACCCATTTAAAGTGATTTTGATTAAAGAAAGCATTTTGAGATCTGTTGCTGTCAGATCTCAGGTTATTTTGAAAGCAAATCCTCGGCTTTCAAGTGCAGCTCTACTCTGAACAAGCCGTTCTAAAGTGCGACAACGCAGCGGCCCACGTCTACCATCAGCTGGCGATTTGCACCTGAGATGCAAGAGTCTTCTCCGTCACACGTTGTCACCTCCACCAGGCCAGCTAGGACCCGAGACCCACGCAGGGTACACACACGCTCCCACAGCATCCAGCAATAAAGCTTCCCTCAGCCACAGCGTGACCTTTCCCGGAGCGGCACAGCCCATTCCTGCAGCACTGTTGCCAATGAGTAACTAATGAGACATTAGCGCGTGGCCCCAGCCATGAGTCAGAGCGAGCTGCCGCTGGCACTAATGAACCCGAGGGGACACAACGGGGTGTTGGAGACATCCAAGCTCCCTGGTTTGGTGACAACGCCACCCTTGTCACACCCACGTCACCCTCATGTCCTCATCAGGCCAAAGCACATGGTCCTGCTGGTGAGTCACACCCAGAGACCAAAGCAGGAGAGCCCTGCCTGATGCCAGGCTGGGGACGGGAACGAGCTGCTGCATTGCTTCATTGCACCTTTCATTTAACGAAGGAGAACGAGGAAACTTTGCAAGCTGAGTCAGGTAGGCACACGCAAGCAGCAACCTCCCTTGCGAGAGTCCCTGGAGCTTTTAGGGACAAAAGGAGGGTACGGAGATACGGCTCACACACACAGCCACCGTAGATGGCGGGGTCCAGCTTGAGAGGATCCTGCCAGTCAGGAGCTTCTTCTACCCACAATGCTTCATTGCAGCACTCAAGGATGATGGGCAAAGCCAAGGTGAGAGCTCACCTGCTCCATCCCCAGGACCAACCATGGGGAAGTCCCCAGTGACAGCAGGGTTTCACCCACCTTCTCTGAACCCTTCCATAAGGCAGAGGCTCATTAAAACAGGTAATTTAGCTTAACTGCCCTGGGTAGTTCAGATGGCTGCGCCCACAATAGCTGCCAAGCTCAGAAGGAAATTGCATTACTGTATATGGAGGTCTGGGGCGCTCAAATCTGAAAGGGAAATGGCAGTTGAAACCAGCCAGGGCTTTAATACCAGATTAAATGCTTTCACAGGAGCCTGTCTATTTGAAAGCTGCCAGCCAGCCTTTTGTCAAGCCAGTTTAGTTTGCATTGTACTTTGGCTTCAAGAGGTACCTTAAAACGTAACAACCAGCACTTAATTTTTATTTTTTTTTTTTTAACATGATAGCTTAACTTTCTTGGAGGAAATTCATGGACCTAGGGTGGCCACTGCTCTATACTGGAAGAGAATGAAGTGCTTTAATGGCAGAGGGGCTGAGCAAAGCTCCCCTCTCCAATGATACTGGCCCAAATAAGTTATTGTTTAGGGAATCTATACATCTGTCCTGAAAGACTCACCATTTCAGAAGGCTGAATGAAGCTCCAACTGGGATTATTAATATTTAATTTCCCCATTAGCAGAAACAGAAAGTTAAAAGTCTGGTCGTTTCTCCTGCTAGAGGAAACAGACTACTTCCATACAAGGATTTTACTGTAAGAGGGCTCATTATCCCAAGCCTCAAACCAGGAGGTAAACTGTATCTCAGGGACACCAGGCCTGACCCCAAGTGATTCAATGAAGCAATTTAGGAGAGTTCCTGGTTGATCCCAGGGCAGGTAGGAGCAGCAGGGCAGCTGGACTGGGATGTGCAGTTGCACGTGGGCATCTGGCAGGGACAGCAGCAGGATGCTCCCACCCTCTGCAGGCAGGAAGAGCACCCCAGAAACAGCACGAAGGAGCCCATTCCCCAGGCGTGGGCCAGCTTCTGCTTGGCAATTTGGCACCTGGGAGACGCGGGGCACAGACTCGGCCCTCTGCTCCCTAGTGTGGGGACACAGAGGAACCTCTGTCCCCTTAGCCCACCGCAGCCAGTCGGGGGGGGGGCACAGCATCACAGGGCTCTGTGCCACCTCGGCTCTCCCCACAAGCACATCCTTGTCATTCAAATGAGAAGCTGCCACAAAGGCGAGGGCCCTGCCCTGAACAAAGAGCCACTTGGGATGGCGGCAGAGCTGCATGTGGGTCCCTGGTCTCCACCGATGAATGCAAATGCCTCCATCCCCTGGGAGCAACTTCTCTGGGAACAACACAGACAGGCTTTGTGAGCTGGAGGCTGAGAGAGGCATCGCTCATACGCAAGCCCCCAGGAATGCCCAGCAAGCCCCAGCTGAAGAAACGCCTGGGGGCCATGCACAGACCTCCCCAGTCACCCCTGACCACAAAGTCAAGAAAAAGTAGCTCACAGTCTTTTTTTTTGCACCCACATTCTTGCAACCAAACTAAAGCTTTCCTGGCACTCCTGTATCCTTTGGCCGCTGATACCAGAGACCACATCCACAAGGGATGATCTCGGTGATGCCACCACCACCAGACCACCGCTGACTCCTGTCCTGCAACTTCAACACCAAAGCAAAGCGCCTCCCTAGGGCAAAGTGTCTCCCTTGTGGCCAAGCTTGCTCAGCATTGGACATCAGTCCATCCCTAAGCTGCAGCTTTTGCCTGGCACCCAGCGTCCCACCGCAGAGCTGCCACACCCACAGCGGGCAGTAAGGGAGCTCAGCAGGCAGGAGCTGACTGATTAACAGCCAGCTCCTTTACAAACCAGCAGGTCCCAGGTGTACACCTTCAGTGTACAGAGTCCACCGCACCAGCTCTTCTGAAAAATAAAACTTGAAGGTAGACCTCCCTTCAGACTTCACTCAAAGCCCAGCAAAGTGAGAGCTCTCATTACTCCATTACTACTAACACATATAAAGTTTTTGCTACTTGCACCTCTGAGACACTCAAGCCCAACAGCCATAAAAAGATGCAATTTGTGAAGGCTGGGCACTGCAGTGGGGAGGGGTTGGGGGTTTACTGTAAAGGCAGCAGTGCAAAATGCGAAGTAGTAAATCTCAAAAGCCACATACTAAAATTGAAGGGAAACGCTCGAGTCAATCTCCGTTCCATCTGCTATTTTATGCTTTTTTTGTTAGAGCTAATGGAGAACAATAAAAACATTAATAATCAAGCTAGATTTATAAACTGGGCAGGATATTCCACTAGTAATGAAATCTAGAGAATCATTCAATATTATATTGCTTTGGGCAGCACTCTAACAAGAACTGCCTATGAATTATAGCCCTCTTTCGTTTTGCTGAACTTTAATTTGGCCCAGCATCACAGTTTCATTTAAAACAAACCTATAGCAGGACTGGAGCAGAGGATGCAGATCAGAGGTACAGTCCTGCTCGGCGTTGAAAGCTTCTCAGTTGCAAGGTGGGTGGGGGTGTATCTGGGACATAAAAGCTCTGTTGACTCTGTGCTCTATTTACTGCAGAGAATTGCTGGATATAATTTTCAAAGGTTAGTGGAGCTTTCTATTGCCATGGTTTCATGCTTCCTAGTTTTCAAATATTTGGTTGAAATGCATCACAGATCTTTAATTTCTTAGTTGCTTCATAAAGTGGAAGTCAAATATTTTTTCTGAAAGCTCTCACTTCCCACGTAGTGGTATTTTCCTGACAAGCACCTCTGAAAATAAGCTGGCATTTTCTGCTCCCTGTTGCTTATTAGAGGGCACAAGCACAAACTTGCTTTACAGTCAGCCCCTTTGTAATCCCACCAGCACTGTCTCAAGCCAGAGAGATGTATTTGCCCCAGCAAGCACACCCACCAGAGGGGAGAAATTTCCCAAACGCCCATCTGGCATCATCTACTCTATACTTCCCAGCCTAAATTGGGCTTGGTCTTAACACAGGACTCTGTAATTCCCTTCTCCTGCACTTCACTTCTGCACTGCTCTCACCATCCCCAGCACCTTTTGATTCTACTGCTCAAATCCAGTCCAGGATGAAAAAAAAGGTACCTTAATGCTTGAAAGTTGTCAGTGATAACTAATAAGCCCCCTTGAGTACTAACATTTAACCTGTAAAAGCAGAGTGCAGCATGTACAGTAGCAAGGGTAAAAGCAGGTCAGAGCTGGAGCTTGAGTCAAATTGATTGGGGCAGAATACATCAATTTGTGTGCTGTTTGCATGAAATATTCATTCCAGCTTTAACACTTGGTTATAGAGGAAAGCAAACATACCATAATGATGCAGATGTGCCTTATCTCCCCCACATTTTCTATTCTGCTAGGAGCCGATGGGGAACGACACGCTTTGTCCTTCCCGGCAGGTGTTTGAGCGTGGAGCAGGAGCACGCTCTTGGCAGCCGAGTCTCGGTGGCAGCGGCAGTGCCCTGGCGCACTGCTCCGTGTGAGCCCCGCTCGTTAGATAACCCCGCTGTGCTGCAAATCCTTCCTCCCCCCTCCTTCACAGCAGCGCACAGACGGCGTTTTGAAATCCGCTGAATTTTAGGGAAATTCTCCAAACTGGTATGTCCAGCCCCGGGACTGCTCGCCCACGCTCTGCCACAGCCAGCTGTCCGACATCCAGGTCTGATAGAGCCGTGGGGCTTCTCTAAGCTACCACCAGTATCAGCTACAAGAAAGTTTTCCTCCTCCAAAAGAAAAGCCTCCATCTCTCTTCTCTCAGAGGACGTGGTGTGAAGCTGTACAGACCTGCTGGCACCATGACCTGGCAGGGACGTGACCTAAGCCCTTGCTGCCTGCTAAAACCTGTCACCTCCCTGTAAACCGAGCAGGCACCTGTAAGCAGAGAAGCAGGACCACAAGGATGCCCACACTGTGCAAACCACCGTAATGAAGTCAACCCTCCAACTGCCACTGTCGCAGAGCAGCCCCTAATGCATTCCCGAGCGTGTCCCCATCCTCAGCAATTGCAATCACTCCAAACGTGCCATTTTACCCCGTTTGCTGGCTGGAGCTTGTGTGGCTCCATCACAGGCACAGAGCCCTTGAGAGAGGCCAGACCTTCCTCAGCACCTGAGAAACCACCATCCATGTGTGAACGCTGCTGGATGCTGGGCTGGAGGAAAGTTGGGCCACCACGCCAGGTTGCAGGCAAACACAGTATGATGGGTGCAGGGGCACTCAGAGCACTGGGGAGGCACCATGCGCTGGGTGCGTTGGGGTGCAATGGTTGCAGGAGGACGCCCTGGATACCGGCTGCAAGGGAGAGGGGACACGGGCTTCCAAAGCGGCTCCGTGCAGTGGGTATGGGGCGGGGGAGCAGTGGGTGCAGGGAAGGTAAATGGACCCTTCCCTGGGCGCGGGGGCACCAGGTGCAAGAAGAGGCACCACGTAGAGAACGTTGGAGGAGTGGGCACCGGGTGTAAAGGGTCACCGAGCAGCGTCTGCAAAGAGGGGCACGGAGCAGTGAGGCTCTCGGTGGGGGGAAGGCATTTCCAGCCGCCGTAGCTGGCCCAGAGCCGCGGGGCCGGCGATACCCAGAGGTCTGGGGGGAGTGAGGGGATCAGAGAGGTAGGTGACGGGTGGGGGGGGAGCGGAGAGGAGCTGGGGGAGGTGGGGGGGTCGCGGATAACTCACAACTCCCCGGGTGATGTCGTCCGCCGCGGGAGTCGGCGCCGCGGGCGCTTCTTGCCACGCCAGCCACAGGGCGACCACGAGGAGCATCTCCCGGCGGCGGGCGCGGTGCCGGGCGGCGGGGCTCAGCATCCCCCCGCGCCCCGCTCCTCCCGCCGCCCGCCCCGGCAGGGCCCGGCCCCACGCTGGGCTCCGCCGGGCCGCCGGGCTCCGCGCCGCATCCGCGCTCCCGCCCCGGGCTGCGGGCGCCGCCGGGGAGGGAGGTGCGGGAGAGGCGGGGGGGGGGGGGGCCTCCGCTCCGCCCAGCGGGCTCCGCTCCGCGCTCCCGAGGACGTTCCGCTCCGCGCTGCTCCGCTGGGGAGGCTCCGCCGCCGGGGCGGCTGCGGGGCGGAGGATGCGCGGTCACATCGCCCCGCTCCCGCACTTCGCGGAACGAGAAAGTTGCTTCGGGCGCTGCCGCGGAGCAGAGCGCGGCTCGGCTGCTGCTGTTGGTGCTGCCCGGAGCCGCCGCGGCTCCGCCGCTCCTGCCATGCACCCCTCTGCCTCCGGCCGACGGAGCGCCCGGTCAGCGGCAGCCGCGGAGGAGGGGGGGGGGAGATGCTAATGAAGGAGGCGGTGTCAGGGCTCCGGCGGGGAGGGGTCGGCACAGCGCGGTCTGGCCGCGGCGCTGCTCCCCGCGCGTCTGCGGCTCGCAGAAGGCTGAGTCCCTGAGAGGGGATCGTGTCCCCTCTCAGCTTTGCATCCGCGTCTGGCTGAAACGCCTCAGGTTTCCGACATGCTTCTTTCTAAGCATCAACGTTTCTTTAAGTACCGGACTCATCCTCCGAGGTTTTTTAAGGTGCTGTGGCAAAGACTGCCTGGTTGGTGCATCTCCAACTGGTATCCAGTCTCGGTGAGACAAATGTCTGGCTTGTCCCCATAAACAGCATAATGGGATCCTATGGCCTCTGCAGTGTGCCCTCCCATAAGAGCTGTGAATCTGCCACATGTTCTGACAGGCCAGATGGCAGGGGACACCCTGACATCTCCAGCTCCTGACGATTCAGGATGAAAATGTACTTTGTACTCAGCATCTGCGTTCCTGACTTCCTATTAGCACATTAAGGTACTCAACAGCTTTGGAAATAGTCTTTAAAGTTATTTTAAAATTGAAATTGTAAATACACACTTAAAAAAACAAACAAACAAAAAACCACATCCAACCAAAAAAACAAAAACCATGAAGAATTGGCAGAGATTAAAAATTGCTTCTATATGCTGCTGGGGCAAAATTGTAATGGACATTGATGTGACACCTTCTGCATACATAGATTAATTCAGCAATGAACTGTAGCTGCTTCTGGAGATATTTAATACCAGACAGGACAAGAGCAAAGCAGTGGAGGAAATCTTTGTTCAGATGAAACTGGTTAAAGAGAATTGACAGGGAGACCTCACTTCCCGCAGGCGAGTTCACACTACCCTGTGTCCACGTGAGCTGGGCTGAAATTACTGCTCCAGCACCAGATAAATCAGATAGAAAAAAAACCTGGATTACAGGGCTCAGCGCCTCACCAACTACAGCTAGGTGTCTTACCTCAAGAGCTGTTATCTCAAGAGTTTTGTTGCTCACTACAGCAAAGATCAGCTTCTTAAAACGGCTAGTAAAGCTCAGACTCTGGTTCTACAGGTGCACGGATGGGAGTTGCCAAAGGGCAGGAGTTCCCCATGTCCATGTGCTGAATGATAGGGCTGGCAGCTCCCACTCACCATCGAGTTGCACTTCGGAAAGATGTCTGTGGCCACCTGGCCACAAAGCTCCCGGGAGGGTGGTTCCCCTTCCCTGCACCTGTCCCTCCGCTTTGCAGCGCTCCCTCCTCCTCTGCGCATCTCCTGCTTCCCCGCCTTGGCCTGTCCATCCCACAGCTGCTGCTGCCCTCTGGGGAGATCTCTTGCTCTCTTCCGATAACTGTCACACCAGCCCTGATGAGATGAGGATTATTTGCTCTATTCCAGAATCCACTGCTCTGGGTGGAAAGCAGCAGCCCCACAAGACCCCTCAACCTTTCCTGGGTTTTCTGGTGGAGAATTGTTATCCCAGGCAGCCTGGCCAGCCTGACATCGCTTAGCAACATCACATGCAGTAATTTCCTGCTATGCAGCTCTTATCTGGGGTCATTTCTCTTGGCAGTTGATGTGGCTGTGGGCAGATCAAAGAGATCCTGGGCAAGAAGGCAGAGGCAGCACAGCCACACAGGGCTGCGAGGAACATGCAGCAGTGACTCAAAATCCCAGGGTTTAGGACAAGCCTGCAGCCCTCAGGGTGAGCAGCTAATGCCGTGACAGCCTTGACAGGGTAAAAACTGCCAGCACGTTTGCTGACCTCAGTAAAGGCCATGAAATGGGTTTGGGGTTATCACTGACAAGTACTTCAGCCCCTGGAAATGCTTTCTACAGGTTTGGGGCTCTCTTATGCCTACTCAGCACAAAAAGCTCTGTCCCTCTACATGGCACAGTTTGCACGCTACCCTGGTCCCCATGCTGAGCAGCCTGCAGCTCCAGGGCTTGGTCCTACACTGTATCCCTAGTGCCACCTCTCCTGCACCAGCCACATCATCCTACAGCAGCAAGGTTACCTCAGCTTCCTTCCTCATGTTTCTAGAAGATCTTGCTTGCTCTGTGCTGACCTTTAATCCCATTTTGCAGATGAGGGCAATGAAGGATAAGGATTCATCGAGGGCAGCCTGTGAGCTGTTGGACCAAAGATGAGGCCACTCCATCTGGAAAAATTTTGCTTTTTACTTCAAGGGGTCAAGATTTTAGGGCACACGCTACCATTTTATCTTCACCTCCTAGGTCATCCTCTCACAGCCACAATCTTCATGGTTTCCGTCAGACCTGGTGTTCTAAGCAGATTGACAGCAGGGCAAATGGAATATGCTGTTCCATGTCAAAGGTACTTCAATACTTTTAGATTTTTTCCTGAGGCATTAAATGTAAGAGTATACCCATTTTTACCAGCTATCGTATACTAAGTCTTGCCTATTACAACAGAATAGTTTCCTCACAGCCATTCCTCATGTACGTGTATTACACATAAGCACAGCCTGTAATTGCAGAGTTTTGGGTGGTTGTAGAATATTTTGCTGCAGCAGACTCAACCCAAGCTGCCAGCTCCATCCACCCACTGAGGAGCACCCTGCAGAAGCCCAGCTTCCCAACATCTCTCCTTTGCACAGCCTCCTGCCTCCAGTGTACCAAGAATGAATTCCACCCTACTTGTGACATCTAGTGCTGTGATCTGTGCACCTTCCTCCAACAGAGCCACGTGCAGGGTAGGAGTTGAAGAGTTTTGCAGATCCATTTGAGATTTTCAAAGAAAACTCATGCAAAGAACTCCACAAAAAACATCAGAGCTTTTAGGTGGCTGAATCCCACTGAATTTCCCAGCCTCTGAGCTGTGCAGTTGATACCAGCTCTGTTTCACCATCTGCCCAGGTATTAGTTATTAGCATCTGTGTTGTGACAGCATCTCAGAGCCAGTCTTGCACTACAAGAATCTGCATAGTGATTAATTATATATACTGGATGAGTAGATGCTTTGTCCTTACCCTAAAGCTATTCAAAGTAATTCCTACCATTATTGATAAACATTTTTAGCAAGCTTTTATAAAAGACAAGACAGCAGATTTCTATGCCTTAATCAAAAGCTGTCTCAAACTACAATACCAAAAAAAGTCTACAACCATGCCAGGCACAAACAGCAGGGAGAGATTCTTTAATAGTTTAATTTTATTGCAGGAGACTTCCTCCTCCAACAAAACACTGCTTGATCATCAAGGCCCAAAGAAATATCCAAGAAGCTTTAAACCCTCAGACTGTTGCAGGACATATATTCCACTTTAAGCATATGAGTAATCATGCTGACATCACTAACAAAATGAATGCAATAAAAGTACATCTCTTCCTGGGAAGGTGGAAGCTGTGCACAATATAACGTGGATCATATGGCTGCCATCAGCTCCTTACAGCTACAGGAAGCAGAGTGAGGCAATATGAAGAACCCAGTTAGAATAAACTGAACTGCAAATATTTTTTTTTTCCTCTCTCTTTCTGGTCAATAAAAAAATTAAAATCACTTCAATGGCACAGGTTTAACTCTATAGTTGTATCATGACAACAATACAGGGGTAGAGTAATAGAGTTATTCATTCATTACACAGGAGAGTTGCTGAATCAAATTTATTTAAGGAAGGAACAGCATGATGATTTTAATTCTGTTAAGTGTAGCTTCCAAAAGACATTCTAAAAAATGCTTCATTTGTTGCAAATGAATGACTCAGTTGAAACAGCATTTCAACACATTTTAGCCAAAATACTTGCTTTGCAGAACAACAAAATACAGATAACTGCAATCAGCTGTAGGAACAAGCAGACTGACGGACAGCAGATAGCTGTTTATTGTGACACCTATAGTCTCGTAACACAAAACTTTTATGCAAAACAAGAAATGCTACTGAAGCTGATTTGCAAGTTCACATTTCCCTGATCTGCCTGTTACTGTTAGTACTTGGAAAAAACCTGTAAACAAGGACACTGTATTTGCTTTCTTTTCACATATTTTCCAGCCAAAATGCACATACTTAAAATGATTTCACCTTTGTGCACCAGGATGGTATGAATTTAAAATGTCATTATCTTCTAGCTATATATGCTGCGTGCAAGGTGAAGATTTTTCCTCTTAGTGTCTTTAGTATAATTAGCATGTGTGACAACACTCAGACAATTTAATTTCCCAATTACACAGCTATACTGAAAATACCCTTTGCGTTAAATACGCAGTAATTTGTATCAGTAGATACTCCACAACTCCTTCTGCCCTGTTATATCACTGCAGATGCTCATGGTTTGGCAAGTTGAGAAATGATAATTTTCTCCCCTATCAACCAGGGAGACAGAAATTGCAGAGCCGCAGTGGAGCGGGGTCCTGGGCTGATGTGGTGGCCCCTCTCCAGGAGTGGCTGCTGATGGCACACATGGGTTCCCAAGGGGCAGCTACATAACATGGGCTTCTTGCTGAGCCCAAGTGGTGAATCAGTTTATGCTGTGAAGTGTGAGAATGAGGACATTTGTGATATTATCCTGCTGTTCTCCTAGAAGCTTTGGTAGCCATGGGAAAATCAGTTGCTGGAATCTAATTTGCTTGCTTGCAATTCATATCACCCAGAAGCTACTTATTTGCTTGCCTACTTTTAGGACCGATGGGTGACCACTGATAACAACAAAAGAAAGAAAATATTTTTCAAGACCCATAGTAGACACCTAGTTACATATAGGTTAAGCATTACTTATGGGAAGTTTAGAAAGGTTTCTTTTCCATGAGTAAAAATGAAGCAGAACAGATTCCCAGACTTGGGAACATACAGATTTTTTTATTTTTTTTTTAGTTGTTCTGATTGAAAAAACAACCTACTGGCATTTCTTCAAGACCTTATAGGAAAGGAGGGAAGCCAAAGTTCAAATAAGTGGGGAAGCCAGTATTTTCCTGCAGGCTCCGGAGTAGAGCAGTGCTGCAGAGATGCTTGCAGTGCTCTTGGCCACAGGAGTCCTGTTCTCTGCATGCTCACATAACAGCATAAAGGATCCCAAGCATCTCACGAACATCCATCTGCCAGCTCCAGCTCCACAGACCAAGGCAGCACTAACCATTTCCCCTTCGAGAGCTCATCCCATTTGAGTCCACAAACAACACAGTTTAGACCTCTCTAACTCACTCTAAGGATTAAATCTTTAAAGTTTCTTCCACATAACACCTGAAAAGTGCAGCCTTCCCTGGCTTCCCACACAGCTACAGCTCTCCCCTGCTTTTCCTCTTCTGTAAAGCCCTTTTATCTCCCCCTGACAATCACACTCCTGTAGGTACCTGTATCAAGTGCTGTTTCTGAGGTCTTTTCCCAAGCCTATCGCTTTGACCATCTCTCTGCACTCGTCTCCTAGCAGCTCTCTGCTGAATTCTATATATGAGATCAGACAAACTGCTCATCTCTGTTTCAAAGGCTTTCATGGACAACCCTTCTTTGTATTTTATTACTCATTTAGCACCAAGAAAATCATCTCCCTTCTCCATCAGACTGTGAAACCAGCCCCTCCCTTCTTTTTTTAGGCTCTCCAACAATCACAGTCGCACTTTATTCCATGCTGCTCCTTCTGCCTGGGGATTTTTCCTTCTAAACAAATCCAAGTCAGCTGTACTATCCTCCCTTTGCCTATAAATATACCCCCAGAGTATTTTTGCCAATATAAGTATGCTTTGAGAAGCTGAGCAATGTTATTTTGTAGTCATACCTTGTTCTGAGTCTTCTCCTGGATGAGAGAGCTCTCTTCTTCAGGTTTGTGAGGGACCTAACACGAGGTCATCTTAACCTACGGCTAGAGTCCCTTGGCACTGCAGTAACATCAGCGATGGCTACAATATCTTATTACTCAACTCACAGCCACATTGCCACCGACCAAGGACACACTGGCCACTTCTGCCTCCTCACTGCATCGTGTACTTCTCAGAGAAGAGTGTTTAAGGCATTAACACCCATGAATTATAAAACAGTACAAAAGAGGCACGTGTTCTCCAGACTTCACTTTGCTACAAGCTTCCCTGATACAGCAAGGCCTCAATCAATGTGTTGTAATAATGAGCCAGGCAGAAGGATGGACCAGGCTGCCATGGTAAAAAAAAACCTGAAGTGCAATTGCCTCTTCACTAGTAGCACTCCCGTCCTCGATCCCATTGCTTTTTAATAACAACAACATCCTTTCACACACAGTCTTGTTTAAACAATGAAGAGAAATCTAGAGGGTAATTAATGCAAAGTAGAATTATCACTTTACTAAAAAAAACCAAACCAGAAGACACACACACACAAAAAAGGCAAAATAAAAAGATACAAATTAGCATTTGATGGAGTTTTCCAGTGGAGGAAAAAAGTACTAATTTTAACATTATTGAAACACAACAAAGTGCCTTGGGAAAATCATGAAACCTCTGACCTGCTTTTATACAGAGCATTTGTGCTTTCTGTCAGTCAGGAAGACAGCAAATTAGGTGGCATTGTACTGGTTTTGGCTGGCATAGAGTTTATTTTCTTCACAGCAGCCAGTATGGGGCTATGGTTTGGGTTTGTGCTGGACATAGTGTTGGCAACACAGGGATGATTTTGTTACTGCTGAGCAGCTTACATAGAATCAAAGCTGCTCCTCACCCCAATCCATCAGCAAGTAGTCTGAGAGTGAACCAGGAGTCGTGAGGGGACACAGCCAGGCCAGCAGACCCCAACTGATCAAAGGGATATTCCAGACCCTATGACATCATGCTCAGCATATAATAAAGTTGGGGGAAGGCAGCGGGTGGGGGGAAATGTTTGGAGTGATGGTGTTTGCCTTCCCCAGTCACTGTTACATGTGATGGAGCCCAGCTCTCCTGGGGATGGCTGAGCATCTGCCTGCCATGGGAAGCAGTGAATGAATTCCTTGTTCTGTTTTGGTGGTGTGTGAGGCTTTTGCTTTACTTACTAAACTGTATTTACCTCAGTACTCGAGTTCTCACATCTCCTCTGATTCTCTTCCCCATCCCACCAGGGGGAGTGAGCGAGTAGCTGGATGGGGCTTCGCTGCCGGCTGGAGTTAAATCCATGACAACACACGTCAAAAGGCAGCAGTCAGTTATACGCACAGCTTCGCTGTGCCCTACAGAGGCAGGCAGGCACTTTAGTAATGGCAGAACACATCATCAATTGAATCTAGCCATATATCCTCTTTCAACAGGTGACACGTTGATTGGCAACTTTTCTAGAGACCTGGCTCAGATATCTGGGGGATTTTGCTGGCAAGGTCAGTAAAGCTTTTAATGCAATGCTTTCCATCAGAGTCACGGGTGGGGAGTTAACAGACCCGAGCTGCACGCTGTGCTGTGGTACCCCCTGCCTGCACACAGCACATGCTGCACCGGGGATGCTTGCCCTGATCTCAGCTCCTTGCTCTGCTCTCTACACTGTTCCTCTTCCCCGTTGAACACCAAATTCTTCCTCTGCCCAACACTTCTTATATACATCCTGCCAGTTCCTTCAAGCCTCTAATAAATGGGTTTGACTGCAGTGCTGTTCTCTGCTCCTTACTGAGTTCAGTTCTCTTAGCTTTGGCTGCTCCTCTTGGAGAGCAACACTTGTTTAAGGTTCCAAGAGTCCTGGGTTTGACCCCTGGTTAAATCCTGGTTTCCCTCACCTTCTAGTTCTAGGAGCCGCACTTCTAGAGAGATGGAGGCTACTTGGTGTCCAAAATGCCTTTGGACATTTTATGGGAAAGGACTCAAGACTGACCATACTCATCTTTTCAAGGGAAAGAGTTATCAGAAGAGACAATAAAGAAAACAAAAGATGAGATGGACATTATGGGAAGGTGTAAGAACAGCTTTAACCCCATTGCCTGAGAAGGATGTGGAATCCCCACTACCAGACCCAGAGGCTCTCAGGACCAGCTCAGGCAAGGATGGCCACCTTGTTTTATATTTTATTTCTTCTGCTCTGGGTCTTCTTGCTTTTAAGATCTTCATGCAGTTCGAGAGATGAGGGAAAATCAGACATTGTTACATTCATCCAGATGCAGTCCCCACTGCTTACCATATATGAGACTTCAGTGCCTGAATTTTCAAATTTTACTTTTTCTTCAGTAAGCAAAGAACCTCTACGATGTATTTGAGCCACAGGTTTGAATTCAGAGCCAAACTTACCAAATTGCACGTGCAGGAGTTTTCTCTGTCCTGATTGGTTACAAAGCCCAGCTAGCAACCTTGGAACCTGTTTTGAAATATCAGCAAAACCCAAGGATATTTTAGAGCCCACATTGCAAATTCAGGGCTTTTTCTTGCTATAAAGAATTCAGGTCTTGGAAATACATTGCCCACAAAGCTGACCCCTTCACAGAGCTAAGCACAACATAAGGACAACTGCCAGTGCTGCTCAGCTACCCATTAATGCCCTAACAGGTAAACCCTGCATCTTGCCAGCAAAGCTACTCCAGTGCATCAAATCCAGACAAATCGATACTTGCAAGGCTTCTCTCTCCACAGCCTTCTCTAGACCTTCTGTGCAAAACTACAACCAACAGAAAGTTTAACCTGTTTGATCACTCCTCCCTGCTTGAAACTTGAAGGGAGAGCGCTAGTTAAGCAAGGCAAACATTTAGTATGAAACCTGTTCTCAGTGGCAAAACTCCTATTTTGGCTTTATGACTATTCTCACCTATAGTAGTTTCCACCAAGGTCAGAAGTAAGTGGCTTCTGTAGGAAGAGGACAACTACTGGAAACACAAGTCAAAAACTCAGGAAGAACATCCTTCTCTTACTCTACTCTCCCCTGGATTCATGAAGGGTGAAGAACAAAAGCCCCATTGAGACTGGAAGGATTGTGTGTCCATGTCAGAGGCATGTGAAATAGACAGGAGCATGATTTGTGGAGCCACTTTCAGAACTTAATTATTTTTCAGGATTCAGCTTTACTGACTGCTTTCCACTTTCTGGGTCCTAAGCAGCTAGTTATGGCATGTTGCATTAGAAGCTGAAGTGGCAGCAGAAAGAACAGCATCAAACCTGGAAGAAAACAAAACAATAAAAAGGGGAAAAAAAAGCCTGAATTATTTTCCTTTACCAAGAACAAACACATGCAGCAGGACAGTGCTTTGGAAATAAATTGCTCATGAACCTTCTGGCTTGAAGCTACCAGTAAATCTTCCTGTTTGCAGCGATGCCCAGGTATAGGTGGCAAAAAAAAATTCTCACTGGTCTATAAAAGGTCTTACTGAGAAGTCTCCCTGCTTTACAGAAAAGCTTTTATTTACCCCTCACATCCTCAGAATAACAGATTACCACAGCCCCTGGCAATCACAGCTCAGCTGTATGTCCACACTGCAGACTAAAGTGCATTACATAGATTGCAAGCTGTTACATAAACCAAACTTTTATTATGGTGTTTATAGCAGCAAAATGTCCAAAGGGATGTTTTATATACAACCTCTCTCTATGCTTAATCAAGGTAGAATCAAACACCTTATTTTTAAGCTTCACTAGAGAAATGCTTTGTTATTTTTAAATTGTTGAATACTTTACCACTAATTCCCTACTTTATTAAATCTTGAACAAGGAGACTAGGGTCTAGCTCTTGCAAATCCTCAGTCAATTGAGTTTGGGGTTTCTAAAGCTTCAGTGCTCAGTGATTCAGGCCTGAGCTCATCTCAACCACACTGTCAGAAGAAAGCTGTCAGTGGATAGGAGGCTCAAAACTGTCCAGCTCTGCTCATTATTATCCCTGTTGTGTCCTGAGACTGGGCAGCCACATTGCTTGGGAGCAGGACGGAAAAGGTAGACAAACAGGTAATGCTTTGGCCTGGAGATGCCATGTGAGACTGGGCACAACCAGCAATCACCAGTTACCCACATCCAATAGCAGCATCATGTTTCTCAGGGGCTTCCTGAGGAAGACACAAGACAGAGCACGCGATGCTCAGTTAATGTGCTTATTGAAAGAAACAAAGGTCTTGTGTCTCATATCCACTGAATTCCAAGAAATATTCTGGTCCTGATCCACACCGGCAGCTGCTCACACTCTATTCACACTGCACTCAGTTGTGGGATCAGTCAGAATTGTGCACAGACACAGGTGAGGACTCTGATGGATGTGCTGCAGCAGAGCACCTTAAATACCCATCTCCTGCCTCACAGCAATGCACATTGTCCCAATGCACCCCCCATCCCACCAGAGCCATGTCCCAGGAGCTCTCGGTGCACAAGCCCCCTGCCAGGGGACAGAAGCCACTTTCTCCTGCCCAGCACTAGCCAGCAGTCTTTGGGCAGTAAAGCCCCACTGCTGCTGTCTGCTACAATTAGACTTATTCCTACTTGTAATTTAATTTGTGTGAGAATGCTGGTTCAGCACAGGGGCTTGTGTCTGTTTGTGGCTCCTTCAATTAGAGGCACTTTGCAGTCACTCAGACAGTGGCAGTAATGGGCTTTGTCTTGTTCCTCGGTGCTGGGATGGCAGCAGGTGCAGGGCTGGTGAGACTGGGGGAGGGATGTCCCCACACAGCTTTGCCCTTGGGGGGAACCCGCTCAGGGTAATGGGGCAGGACATTTGGGATGAGCCAACTGCCACTACAGCTCACCAGCCAGGAGTCCTCCTGTCTCTCTTGCACCAAAGGCAGGTAGAGATAGGTGGCAACAGAAATAGAAGGAATTAAAAAATAAAAAGAGGTGCTGAAAGATGCCCGACATACATTACACTGTGGCAAACAACCAAGGCACCCTTCCCATGACACTTGCTGGCCCAAGGAAGCCAGGTGACTCCAAAAGGGTATGTGCTTCACCAAGACCATCAGCCAAGTCCAGCTGATACGGTACTTCATTTAAAAGAAAGTAGGAGGGAAAATACCCAAGTAGAAATCAGACTACAATTAATGCAAATCAGTAGTTGCTGGTGCCTGTGACATTCTACTGATTTTTATATATTTCCTGTTGTATCAGGAACATCTTGGGTACCGTGGGAGGATGAGAGTTCTTGACTAAAAGAGCAGATATCCTGACATCTGTCTCACATCCTATGCTCTGCACACAGATCCTAGATACAGAAGAGCTATTGTATCCCTCCGACATGTTTTTCCTGTTAAAAAACCCAAACTATTATTTTCTTAGCCTTCAAAAACCATACTGAGAAAATAAGACCTGCAGAGGCCCAATTTGAAATTCATCACACCTCCTGCTCCAGAGACATGCCTAAGGACAGATACTTCAGAACATAAAACCATTTTTAAACTTAGCCATGTCCTGCCTGTCTGTTTTACTCTGATATTTGCTTCAGGAGCAGAGCATCACAGGGGCTACTGCAAAGACTTTAAAGGTAGAAAAGACCCCTTTGGTGCCAAGGGAGGCAAGTGGCCCCTTAGAGGGGGAAAAGCACAGCATTGTATTGACATGGAATGACAGATAATGTTTTATTTGTAGAAGCCAATAAAAAAAACCCCCAAACACCCCACCATTCATGATAAGAGAAACTAAAATTATTTAAAAGCAGGGGGGAACACAAGAAATTATCTTGCCAAAACAAAACACTTTTCCTTCATTCTGATGCTTAAAGGACAGCCACTGAAATTTAACAGTTAAAACAGAACCATTTATTTCAAAAGGTTGTAGTAAAAGATATATAATTTTAGCAGCAATTGCCTGTAGGCAGTAGAAAGAGCTTCTCAATGTGCCATCAGCAGAGAGATTGAAGAGAGGTTAAAGAGGAGAGCTGAGAGAAGGCATTCACCTTCCCAAATGGGCCATAAACTCAAATAGCTGACTGCAGCCAACTAAAAAGCAAGAATATTTCCATTGTGTATCTAAACAACAAGCAGGAGGCTTGCTGGAGCCAGAGGATGCTTTAGAGGAACGGTGCATTAGAAATGCTGTCATATACAGGGAGCAGTGCAGCTCTCCCACACCACAGTCAAAGTGATTAGCACCATACCAGGAGTCGAACACCAGTGTGAGCACTGGTAGTGCTGTGTTGGTAACTTGAGGTTTCTCACACCAAAACCCTGCAGTTTGCCCAGTTATTAGCCACTGACAGTCATTTCCCCCTGGTTCTTCTTAAATCACTTGCTAGAAAGCACAGGGTGTCTGCATACACCAGACCAGCTGATTTACAGGTTTCCTGGTGCCCACCCAAACCCATGAGCTCCCAGGGATCTGGTTCAGCCTCATCGTTCTTGTTTCCAGAGGGGCAGCAAGTGAAACACTTGGAAAGACATTACATTGAATAACCATGAGCAGAGGCACCGTGCGAGCCATGAAAAGGAGAAGCTCTCTGAATCTTGCCACAGTGCCTCTTCCAAACTTGGCAGCATTTAAACTCAGCAAGCGATGCTCCAAGTTGGCCCTGTGCACTTTATGAGAGTCAGGAGCCAAACAGCAGCTCCTCGCTCTAAGATTTACAACGCCACAGCTTTACACCTTCCACTGTCTCACCCAGAAAGCCACTTTAGGATGCCTCAGGCTCCCCATCAGCCTTCTCATATCCACCCTGGCCGGAGCTACCCAGCCAGGGGGACAGGAGCATCCCTCACCCCAGGGCACACTCAACCCTGCTTTACAGCGACAGCTGCAGTGCTGTTTTGCTGCTACTGTTGTTGGCTTTCTTCCTCTGTTTCCACTCCCTCTCCAAGGCTTTTCCTTGCAGCCCTCATCACCTTTAAAGCCACAAACACGGGGGCAGAAAAAATTTGCCATCATATCAGAGCTCAAATTTCTTCCAAAGGCAGCAGAGAGAAATCTCCCTTTATTGACACCAGTAACAAAGATTTGGGAAACAGCCCCACTGCTTTGTACAAGATCTCTGTGTACTTAAATTGCACACAAACACCTCAAAAGTCTCACTCAGCCCTTATTCAGCTCCACACAGGGAATAGCCTGAAGAGCCTTCCTGCTCTTGTCCACCCTGGAAGAGGCCTCTCCCAAAGCCTGCAGGCACTCAGCCCACTACCAGACTCCCCTCCACAGCAGTTCCCAGCAGCCTAAGGCAGTCAAAGAAACTGGAATTACTCCAGGCTGGTCCATGGGACTTACTGCTCTGGAGTGGTTTAAGAGAGGAAACACATTACACAAGCCTTCTTTAAAGGGAGGCTTCAAAAAGTAAATAAATAGATAAATGGCACACTGAAAAAACAAGAGTCACTTCACTTTCTGATCCCTTACCAACTGTACTTCCAGATTATTTTTCCCTTTCCCATCTCACTCCAGCTCCACACTTAATACACCCACAGAAATTACACACCACCTCTGATCAGTTTTACCTGTACCATTTCCCTCAGGCACTCCCACCACACCTCCAAGCCATGCATGCTCCACGCCTCCCCTCTTCTGTCCAGCAACACCCAGCCAGCCAAGATAGAAATGGAGCAAGAACACCAGTCACTTACCCTGCTGTGACCCATTTATTGCCAACTCTCAGAGCTTTTCCCTCCTCCCCTGAGCAGCTGGGTCCCATCACTCTCCCGGAGCTGCCTCCCAGTCCCAGCTCCTCCATGTTAAGCAATCAGATATCCCAGGCCTTACAAATCTTCATCCCCCACCTAGGCAAACGGGTGGATGTAGTTTAAGAAAGATTTTTACTGTGGGGCACAGGCCCCACCTGCAGAGTGTTGGGAGACTGCTGTACTTAAACAAAATCACTGAAGACTATATATAGATGTAAAAGAGCTCCAATTTCTTTCCTTCTGCTTTTTAAGATGCTTTGAGCTGTTCATTTTAAAAAAAGGCTTTAAACTAGTCGGAGTTTTCTACAAAAAAAATGTGTAACTTCATTGTTTAAAAAATATGAGCACGGCTCCTGCTGGCCTTGTGTTTAGCAGCTCACCTTGCACACATGGGGCTAAAATCTGATCCTTTCTAGGACACATCCTCCCTGCATAGACCTCAGGAGTCTGCACTGGATGGGAGGGTCAGGGACGGTCACTGTGTTTTGTGGATGGGGAAATTCAGCCACAGCTTCATGTTGGGTGACTTGGCTGGGACCAGGGCTGAACAGGGTGGTGGGGTGCAGGGGCCCCCACAGGGGAAGGTCCCACTGGAGCTGGGGATGGTGCTGTCTCCGAGGTCCCAAGAGAGCTGCTTGGGAGCTACACTGTACTCCAGGTGGTAGTAGTTCCACAAGTACTGCAAGAGCAAAAAACCTCTGAGACGCTGGGCACGTTCATACTTCAGCATACTATTTTTTTTTCTGAAGAAATAAAGGAATTGAGTCAATCTTTATAGCTCTCCTTTAAAAGTTTGGCTTTCTAAATGATTTCACTGGGGAGAGGAAAGAAACACCTCCTAAGCAGGGGAAGGCTGGAGAGGTCAGCAGCTGGAGCATCAGCCCTGATGGGATCCCATCCATCAGGTGCAAAGTGGCCAGAGGCAAGGGCACTTGTGAAGCCAGATATCCCAAGGGCAAAGACCATACCAACCACCACTTCATGCCTGGCACTGCTAGAAGTTAGACAATGCCTCCATGGACAGCTCAGCCCTGGTTATGCAGCCTGTGCAGGGCTGGGGCCAACCCCTTCATGGGGAAACGGCCCCCAGTGAGCCCATCCCAGGCTGGGGTGAACCTGCTCAGTCAGACCCTGACACTGACAGGTCTAGTCAACCTTGTGTTTCAGGCTGAAATGCATAAAATGAGCTGAAGAAAATGAACCATGGGAGTAAATGATAAGGTGAGAAATCTGCTCAGTAAAACCAACTGCCTTGGGGCCTCCTGCACATGAAAGGACTTGAAATGGTGCCATAGTGATGGAGAAATAGTGGCATTCCAGGAGAAATCCCAGAGAAACTTTGTTTAAACGTTAAGAGTTCTTGAAAAAGCAGTAAGAAAATGCATGCAGGAAGCTTTGTGCCCTGGGCCTGCTGTCACCCGCGTGTTTTCCCGTCCCCTCCAGGGGTCCTGCTGCTCCCACGGGGGTGATGTGTGTACAAATGTGAGCACAGCCTGCACCAGGACCGGGCTGCTGTGAGCTCCTCTAAAAATGCTCAGGTACTGCTGGAAGCCAGAGGAAAGCTCCTGCCTATGCTGCAGGAGCACAGTCAGTGCCCATCACCTGTGTGACACGAAGGTGAAATGTACCTGGGGAAATTGCTGTTGAGGGTCATGGGACATTTTTGATGCAGTTCTGTTAGAGAAGACATCAATGTCTGTTCTTCCCACTGCTGTCCTCAGTATCCTCTGGCTGGTGGCAGGGCTGGGATCTGGCTGCTGGCACTGGCAGGACTGCAGGAAGCTGCAGGTCCAGTGGCTGTGGGAAGGGGCCATCCCAACTGGGCTGTCCCAGTGTGGGCTTTGCACATCTTTCCTGTGTGCATAGTCAGAGATGGCAATGCTGTGCGTGCTCAGCCTGGGGCTCACGGCCAGGGATAGTAAGTTGAACAAGAGGTGTCCAGGGATCTTGGAAATGTCAGCCTTGTACAGCTTCAGCGTGCTGGGGCTGCATTTCCCTGTCTGCAGAGCAGGCAGGGTGTTAAATGCCAGTACCTGCAAGTCTCCTTTGGCAAACGTCCAGGGCTTTCACTGCACGGACACCACCCCACTTTCCTTTCCCCAGGACACCCACCTGCCTGTCCCAAGAGCCGGACACCGCAGCCAGTCCCCATGCTTGGGGAGGAGGTGGCTGGAGAGGACCTGAATTTTTCCAGGATGCTGAAGGAGCCTGGATAGTAAATCCAGGCTTCTTGGCTCCTCTGTAAGCAGCCCATATCCAGCCAGAGCATGTCCGAGTGCCTAGAGAAGGTCTGTCCTGACAGAGCTGTGCCTCAGGCTCTGCAGAGCAAACTCCTGCCATGGGAAAGTGCGTGAGCCCTGGGGACAGGGGTGGCAGGCACAGCACACTGATGCTCGGCTCCTCACCTCCCACATAGCATCCCACTGACGCCCCACTGAAAACGCCCTCCAGCACACCCAGTCTGACCATCACTGTGGGTCTGGCCTTGCTGCTGGAAGCTGGTCAGGACAGGAGCAACTCTTCTCTGAGCACAGGGTGCCAGAGCCCTGCGAGTCTCACTCCAGAGGACATCAACCCCCAGTTGATGGCAGCACTGCATCCCCTCGGAGGGCTGTGCAGAACTCAGACTTTACTGAGAAGCCTCATTTGTGGGTCAAATGCTGGGCTGGAGGTCTGAAAATCCCATCTTCCGACAGCTCATCCTCCTGCAGGCTGGAGAGCTGTTCGAACACAAGGAAAGGCGCTTGATCCCCATTATAATGCTAATCTCCTATAGAGTGACGCCGTGGCGCTCCAGCTCCCAGTAGGAACTGAGTAGCATCCTGTTAATGAAATTATAACCATGGCTCACACGGTGCATTTCTGCTGAACACATCTGAAATCTCTTTCCCTCAGAGGCTACATAACCAACGTCTGGGAGTTATCTTGCTACTGTTATAAAAGCAACACGATTAGAGTGCTGAAGCTAATTTAAATCCTGTGGAATGCTATTGTAAAGCAGCAAGAGACAAGCTGGTATGTAATGTGTCATTGAGCCATCCTCAGAGTGGGCACATCAGTCTGATACTCAAAAGTTTAAGGTCTAAATTCAGAGACTTTACCATAAATTGGAAATATTGTGTGAACAAGTTTATTGTGATGACATTTTCAGGTACTTACAGGTACATGTCTTATTTGATGTGTGACCACTCAAAGCCTCTTAGCTGGCAACAGACTGGGTGTATCTACTTGGAACTTCAGTTATCCTGAGCATCCTTTGGGTACCGTGGCATCTCTGCTCCCAGTGTGAGCAACAGGTGTCGAGCTGGGGGAAATGACTGTGATGAATCTGAGCACTGGGAGAAAGGACAAAGTGGAGTTTAACTGTACAGGGCAGTTGTGTTGGAGGTTCTTCTAATCCCTCGCTCGATGGGCTTTGCAGGAACTTGGGGTGCGTGTGTGTTTTAAGAGCTGTGGTTTGTAGCTCTTAAGAAAGTGCCAGTGTTTGCACTGCTGAAAGGCAATGAAAGGCAATGAAAGGCAACAAAAGGCAACCGCTCCTACACACCTTGGGAGAGACAAAGCGGCTCCTGCACTGCAGGACAGCCCCATTGGGCCAGGTCTTGACAAGCAAACCAGATACTGAGCTAAGAGTTTTTGTCTTGACCTTTACTAGCTGCTGCAACACCCCGGAGCTCCAGCAATCACCACCTTGCAGAGCCTGAGCAAACAACTTGTGGATTCAGCGGGGAGAAGCGGGGCGGTCAGTAGCCCAGCACGACAGCAGAGCAGACTGCAGCACTCAACCAACTGCTCTCCCGAGCCTGGCGTCGCAGAGACAAGCTCCTGACATTTGCATTTTATAATTGTGCCTGCATTAGGAACGAGGGTTGAGTCGTGCCTCTTCCTGCCCTCCCTCTCCCAATGCACCTGAAGGCAGATCACAGAGATGCATCTGGGCTGAGTGGGTGGTTTTCCCCTATGCTGAGCAGAGGAGTCCTGATCACAGAACATTTTGTCCCATCTCAAGCCGGCCGCATTGCTGGCTCTTGGCTGCACCTGACATGGATTTCATGCCCCACTCCAAGTTCCCCCCTCACCTGCCACTATCAGACATCCTCATCAGCTGGTGGGCTGCATTGCACAAGTTTCAGACCTTCATGGGAGTTTTGTCCTGGAATTGCTGCCCTGGTCCAGCCAGCTCATGGTTTCCTACTGTGTAATTTATCTTCCTATGCCATAAAAATATAATACAAGTGTGGAAAGAGGAAGAGGAAGGAACAGTGGCTACAGTGAACAGCAAGGAAGGAATCCCAGAGTCTGAGAGGAGCTCATCTGTCATCTGTCTTTACATCACTAGAACAAAGATCTTATCTGCCCCATCACCAGCATCCCGTTGCCTTCACAACCCCAGACTCAGCTCAGCCACATGCACAGTGGTGTTGGCTGTGGTAGGCTCTTGTGTTCCCTTGAGCCATGTTCTCTTTGTCTGGGCCCACTGCCTGCAGACTGCAAGAGTAAAAAAGGAGGTCGCCTGCCTTGAAGGAGACATAAACCTTACCCTGAGCATGAGTTATCAGCCCAGGGTTTAGTGGCAGAACTGGAAACTGTGTTCTCCCGTGCTTTAGAGACAAACCAGCCATCAGACTCCTATTGCTCTTCATCTTGGTCACCAACATCACCCTGCTCTTCGAGAGCTGATAGGGCCAAACACATACCTGCTGTGATTAGAAACAGATAGCAAAGTATTTTAGGAGGGGAGTTAACACTCCCAAAATGAACTCATCCTTTCAGTTCATGTGCTAGCAGCACGGGCTGTCACAGCTTTATTTTTAAATGGCCTTTCCCTTTATCACTAGAAAAATTTCTTCCTATTGACCTGAACAGCACTAGCAAAGTCAAGTGGAATATATGTATTCTTTCCCACTCACTGAACATAGTCATTGTTAATCTGAGCATGTTAAAACCAAAAGGGACAAGATGTGGATGGTGGTTAACACTAATGTGATGGGAGCAAAGGGGAAGGGGTGAAGACCAATCTTGTTGAAGGCAGAATTAGATGTTTAAAATGGAAGTGAAGTGACTAACTGTCTTGGACTTGTAGTACGAGCCTCCATCTCAGGGGACACAACTGTGGCACAGAGACTCTTGACTGAGAAAAGACAGGGAACCGATGGTCTTGGGGAGTTAACAGCAGCTTAAGAAACATGGGTACACATTCACATGCATAAAACTGGGAGATCCAGGGTAAGAAACCAGCAGAAGCAGCTTGCACGGCGTTTGCAGAGCACACCAGCGTCAGGTCACTGGGAAAACACTTTGTAGCCACTTTGAAAAACGTGAGCCAAGGCAACAGAGGCTTTTTTTTTTTTTTTTTTACATAACATAATTTCTTTTTAAGTTAAACCTTTCAAATATTCAAGGTCAGGGGACCACAATGTGTTTTTAATAACAATAGTAATGAAGTTATTTTGCTCAGGTTAGTATCCATGAACAGCAATGAGCTATGCAAAAGATAATTTGCATAAACAGCATTTGAGGGGCAGTTTGTAGCAGGACTGTCTCATGTGGAGATGAAGAGAGGAGCAGTCAGAAGGTCTCACAAGATCTCAGATATTCAGAATTCAGGCGGGTCCCAATGTCCATGACGTTTGGCAAAACAAACTCACCCTAAGCCCACACTCTGAATTGGGCTGGAAACGATTCTGCAATTTCCTACAGCCTAGAAATGATCCTACAAGCTTTAGTAGCTCTCCCTTTCCAAGGAGAGGGGAAAGAAAATCCTAGAGGAGGAGTTCTAGCATGCAGCAAGCAGAGATGGGAATGTTTGACTAGCTGAGAGAGGACAAACATACTGTTCTTTCCTTGCTGAGAGTTTTATAGGAGTAAAATGTACCTGTATAATCAACCCAAGGTCTGACAGCACTTAAACCAGTCTGAAGGCATCTACATAGCTACTGGAGGGGAGAGGAAGGAGCAGGAAGCTACAGAAGGGATTGACCCCTTCTGCCAGAGCTAGAAAGCAGGCAAGTCTCCTCCCCAAAATCAGTCCCCAGCAGCCTCGTCCTCTCAGTGTTATGTGAGAAATTCAAAAGCAGGAGTTAAGGTTATGCATTAGAATGATTTCTAACACAGCAAATTCCAATTTTAAGAGTGGATTTCATCTGCAGGGGAAAAAAAATATAATGAAAGTGCCAAATCACACCAATCCATCAGGAACTGTCAGAATTGTCTTTGCTGGCACAAACGTGTGTCTTTCTCATTTACACAGTGCTAGAGGGTTAGGGCAGAGCAGAAGATATCTTGCAGAACCCTTTGGATGGTATTTTAAGTATCCTACAAAATATGGGTCTAATTAATGCCTGAAATCAGTGACATTACAACTGGGGTGAGTCTGCCTGTTAAGCCTGAGGAGGCGGGAAAGAAAAGAACAAAACCATCCATATGCTTCAATTTGATTTCAATGCAGCCAAAGACCTAGCAAACATAGTTGCTTATTAGAGATTAGTTTTCATTTAAAAGTTAATTAAAATTGTACTGCAAAATTTAGGGTCTGAAGATGGTAAAGGTGACCTTTAACGAAGGTTTAAACACTAGAATGACCACAGGGTACTTTGGTTTGCAGGCTCTCTGCAGCAGTACAGAGCTGCAGTGGCATCTCTGCCCCGGGTACCACACCCGAGGCATCAGGAAGAAGTAGCTGAACACCACAAGGAACATCCAGGTTCAGAAGTCCCCAGAAGACAAGGTTTTTTTACGAAGCCATCAACACTGCAGAATGGAATCAGACTCTGTTTCACACATGGCATGATCATTACTCTGCTGCCAATGTTGGGTTTTTTAACTTGGAAAGCCAAAGTGGCCTCATTTCTGGAAGCGATGAGCTGAGCTTCATTTTGCCTCTAATGGCAGTTTAGTGCATTAGTACCTACACCTCCTCTTTAAAAATGAGTGTTACTGGCCTACAGCAAATTCCCATTAAAAAAAAGTAAATACAAAAATGTCCTAACCAAGTGGGACAGAGCTATTTTAATGAAAATGGATGCAATTTCATTAATAAGAAAAATATTTGCTTTTTCCTAGGCACATCACTGTAGCAGCCACAGTGAATTTGTGACCCCTGCAGTAAGCAACACTTTCTAACTGGAAACAGAGAAGCAATGCCCAGTACATCTGAAAAAGTAATTTATCTTCAAGGCATTGCTGATCGCAGCAACAAAGGCCAGGGTCACAATGGATAAGACCCATTCCAGCAAGCTATAGCTTTAATTAATTGAATTAGTATGAACTTGGTATTCAAATTAACATGAAAATGACAAGTCCGACACCACATTTTTTGACATTTAAAAAAAAAGATAGAAAAAATATCAATTATCTGCATCCAAGTCAAAATAAGACAGTCCATCTTCTCTTCAGGATGACTGTTGAGCTTGCCTACTGAGGCAGACCTGTCCTGCTCCCACTGATGTCCCCACGTGCAGCCAAGGTGCTCAGGGCTTGCAATAACCCCATCATCTCCATTTTGCCAATACATCTCTTTCCTCACAGCTCAGCTCACCAAGCTCCATCCTCCTCCTCATGAGCAGATGGGCCCACACATGTGCAGAGTTCTTGGGTCCTTGCTGGATGCTCCTACCCAAGGTCAGTGCGCCAGAGGACTGCTGCCACTTCCTGGGCCCATAACTGACTCATCCTTCGAAGGCAAATAAATCTGACCTCAGCCCAGCCATTGCCTACCTCCTACTTCCAGAGACAGTTCCTTTCCCTTTGGGTGCTGCTCTCCAAATGGCTCCTAGGAGATGTTTTAATGCCCTTTCCAGCTGTCACTTCCAAATGGAGCACTCTGAGTTTCTTTCAGTGTCTGTTCCTTCAAAGATTTCAGCTTATCAATCCCACGTGATGCAGAGAGCAGCAGCCAGCCGGGCACCCACGCCTCTGTGGTCCTCTGCCTGCAGATGCTGCCCAGCCCCACAGCTCCAGCCACCTCACAGGCAGAACTGCAGCACCCAGCCAAGGCACGGAGATACCTCCAATGTCTCAACTGCTGCCTGCTCACGTGCTCTGCCAGCCTAGCTTTACCTCTAATCAGATATCCCTAAAGATTTTAATAACGTGATTATATGATGGCAAGGAAAGCCATAACCTGATGTAAACTGGTTTTGTCACAATCTTGAGACTCCTGCTTGGAGCAGATGCCTTATTAGCCATTTAATTCTCAGCTTCACGGCAAGGCACTACAATGAGAGGAAATAAAAAATCAACAAGACAGCTGCAAACTATCTTCATGTTCTCTCTCAAATTTAATAGAGATTCATGAGGCTTTACACTAATGTGCTGAGAGAAAAGAATTACAGGACTCTTGCACCTCGCTTGTGTGTGAGGGAGGTAAATATCAGTAATCAGCATGCAAATGATAAAGGCCTGACAGAAGTTACACCAAAACCCAGCCATGCTAACGTCAAATGAGGCACTTCAGCTAACGTGGCGTGTCCGGCTCAGGCCAAGCTGTCCCAGAGATATGAGCCCAGAGGTAAAGGAGCAGATCTATAACTGAGGACACATCAGTGCTGCGTGCAATCAGAGAAGTTGGACCATTTCCCTCCAGAGAGCACAAGCAGCATCAGCTGCCACAGAGATGCCCAATCTGGTGGGTGGCAGAGAGGAGATAAGTTGGGTGTTGCTGTTTTTCCTTCGCCACCAGGCCAAAGAGCAGAGGAAGCCAGCAAATGTTTTTAAATGGAAGATTGTACTACAAGGTTTTGTTTAGCCAAATAATAATTAGTGGGTGGAGCAGGGGGAGAGGCAGCCCCTTGACAGCTCTGCTCTGCTCAGATCTGCAAAGGCAGGTGGCATCTGCTCTCACCAAGACTGTGCAGGAGCCAGGTCAGTTTGCTCCCCGCCATGAGGCTTTCAGCCATCAGGCAGTCATGTCCCCATGCTCTCTGAAGCTGCCCATGCCTGCAGCGTGTGCCAGTCCCCCTGGGTCCCACGGTGGTGCCAAGGCTCAGCTCCCTCTCCTCACACACATTGGCACAGGGCTCGGGGCAGCTCTTCAAGGGGCAGAACCAGACTCGCATTTCTTCCCTTTCACTGGCGCCTGGCTGACAGCTCCAGTCATGCTCAGTCAGAAACCACTGACATGACTGACTTCACTATGCCAGTACTACACACTTGCTTGTATAGTCACCGCTTGGTTCCTTTAATTCCTCATCTCTTGCGTATTTCATGCAAGACAGAAAGCAGCTGAGCATTAATCCTGCGGCTGCTGGACTGTGGTACCTAATCCTTCACCCCTCCTGCCCTCAGGTGTCCTGCTCTTTTTCCTCTCACTCCAAATGCACTTTTCCAAGGGGCTGCCAGGCTCCCATCTGGGACCTGCCACCAGCATCACCGCTGTGGAGGCAGCGAGGAGAACGCCTCGGGGCAAGCTGGGTGCATTAGCAGGGTCTGGTTGCTGAACCGCAGATCCAAGTCAGTGAGCCGGCAGCCCAGTCAGTGAAGTTCAGCGCAGCTGATGAGAGAGCGAGTCCCTCATGCTACAAAACACCCTATGTGCTTTCCAGCACATATGGAAAATGGGTACGTTTTTATTTTAAAATGCAGTGCACTCACATGAAAATGAATGTGCCCTAAGAAAGACTTTCCACCTTGCATCTTTTGCCATAGTCTCAGGAAATCATAAAACTTATCACTATATATTTTCTTTACCAGGCAGAGAACCTTGGCTGCCATTCAGGAATGTGACTGGGATATAACAGTACCCTCCAGCCCCGAGCCAACGTGCATATGATTGTATTTATTGGTATGAAAACAGCCCAGAAAAGGCTTGACTGAAACAGGACCATACAACAGCAGGTACAGGACACAGCTACTAAGAGAAACCTTACCTTAGAAACCTTAATCAGACAGCAGGAAGGAGACAGGAGTTATTTTTACTGTGGTTTATTGGTGTGTTTGGAAGCTGCTTGCCAAAGGATGACATAAATTGCACAAACCTTGGGCTGAGCCAAGAAAGGAGCAGAGGAATAATGCCGATTTACTGCCCAATCTGCAGCCCTTGAGCCGTGGTATGAGCGGCTTGGAGCCACCAGCCTCTGCAGGTGGGGACACTTGTTAAACGTGGGGACATTTGTTACACGAGTGCACATCCAGAGCTATTGTAAATAAAGCAGGGCACTACACAGGAGTTAATCCAGCGCTGTTTTGCTGATCATGTTGGAGATACCAACCTGTTTACACTCTGAACATCTCTTATTGAAAATAATGGAGCAGTGGCTTATTTCCATCGTGTCAGCCTCCTTATTCCTAAATGAATGATAATAGCTGCCATGCCTTTGAAATTCCCATGCAGTAAAGCATGTTGAAACCTGTTACCTCCTGTTTGCTCTCAGCATGGATCACTGATTGCCTCTTCCACCGCTGCAAGAGCCAGACCCAAAGAAAAAACATTGATCCCCCAGCAGAGGTGGTTAATAAATTTATTACAAGTCTGGGAGGAGATACAGATACAAACAGGCATGGGAGGCTCTGAAAGGCACCAGGGCTTCCCGGTGCTGGGGATCTGTCCTGTGCCAGAGGGAGGGACATCCTCATTAGTAAAAGGGAAGCACAAAACATTGGGTGCTTTCAGTCCCTGCTGGGGCTGAGGGCACAACAAAAGCTTGTCTTTGCCTATAGCTTTCTTTTTGCTTTGCTTTATTAGAGAAAAGAGGGCTGCTTTTTTGTATCTCTGAGGTACTGTCAGCCTTAAGCCAACAAGATATAATACAAGAATTATTTTGAGCAATTCTGGGTTCATATTTGTTGCTTCTTTAAGAAACAAAACAAAATAAAACCAGAACCCAAACAAACAACTTTCCAGAAGCAATCTATTTTTATTCTGTCCATGGACACATTCAATATCACAGGCACTGAGTGCACTTAGGCAAAGGCAAGATTTCATATAAAGCAAAAAAAAATTTAATCTGTTTTTTTTTGTCCAGTCTTCCAATTAACTTTGCTGGCAATTTGTAACAAGGAATTCATAAAAATCCCGGGGCACATTTTACAGGCAAGATAGAAAATGGTTTATTTTTTTCTCATCTTGCGGGAAATTTCCTTTTCTTTCTCTGAAGCAAAAGAAAACACATCAATAAATAAAGAATGAATCTCCAAAAACTTTCTTTGACTCAAAGGCAACCTGAAATTATACAGCCTAATTCACTTCAAGCACTCCCGGCTCGGCCGGGTGAGCGCGTCATTCCCAGAGGCAAACACTGCATTTCTAAAGGACAGTCCATTAAGCACCACCAAAGGCCCCCTCTCTGCTTTTGACATATTGGGTTAGATTGCACATTGACTCGGTGTCCTTGCCCCATCTCTTCATCAGGTCCCTAAACCCAGCTCTGACTGCTGGCACAGAGTCCTCTGCAAACATCACCATTCCTTGGCGAGGTCTCTACACGTCCGAAATCTGATAATACAAAAAGAAACCCTGGCTGTTCTGGCTTCAAAATACCTGCAGAAAATGAGCCGAGATCTCTGCTCCCCCGCTGCCCTTGCTCAGCCTCTGTCTCCGGGGCCTGACGCGCGCGTCGCGACGAATGTTAGCGGGGAGCAACGACTGCAAGCCTGGCAGGAGCCACGACCGTGCTGCTACCTGGCTTCCACCCCTAGAGTGTTTCAGCAGTCGACAAAAGCGTGTTGGCAATTTCAGCAAATCCCTTGAGTTCTGGAGGGGGTTTTGTTACTGAGAAAGAGTTGGATGTCACTTCCCTTGCAAGGAAAGCAAGTGTCATAAAAAGGCACCTGAACTGCTCTGGTTGCCTCCAGCAGCCATAAATGTTTCGGGCATGTCGGGTCACAACAAGCCTCGGAGGGGCACTGATCTTGTCTTTCTGCCTGTTCAGCCTCTGAGAAGCTGGGAGCTCTTTGGAGAAGGCTTAAAACAGTGCAGCCCAGCACTGAGACAGTGCGGGATTTCTGAGGGGGGAAAGGAATTAGTTCTTGGCTCTTGGATTCAGACAGAAAGAAGTCGGGGGTTCAGGGCACTCTGTGGAAAGGACTGTTAAGAAGTGGGCACGCAGAAGGGCACGATGTCACCTCTCAACACTATGTCTGCAGCGCGTGTTTCTCACCAAGCCTGAAACCACTGCTTTGGCCAAGATCAGTGCACATCCCATAAAACAGCTTTTCAGCCACCCTGTTTCCTACTCTCCCTCCCTAAAAGAAGGCAAACCCGCTCTCACAGCCAGACATGCCAGTTCTGCTCAAACACTGGTGGCCTTGGACCACTCCTCTAAACATCTCCATTCCAGCAGAGTCTCCCACTTTTCCTCTTCTATCCACAGCTACTTCACAGGCTTTGCTCTTCCCACATTTTTCTTTTTTATCTCCCATCTTCTAACATCTCTTTTATTATCCTGTGCACCTCCCAAGTCAATGACTAAGATCCACATTCCCTTGTACCCTACATCTGCTGATGCTTCCAGTTTGGACATATTTTCAGATGCCTGTTTGAAGGCTGCCTTAAAACCCTTAATGACAACTGTTTCTCCCAGCCTGAGATAATTGGGTGTTAGAGACTGCTTCTCTTACTCATTTTTAGCAGAAAGTAAGACATTTTTACAGGTGTTTCGGCACACAGAGGGAGGGGAGGAGAAAGAAGTCAATTATATGATTGAAAAATTTCCATATTTCATCCCCAGCTCCCTTCCCTCCTGTGCAGATACTGCTGGTGTGTTGAGGCAAGAGGACATGCCCCAGCAGCACAAAGGTCATGTTTTATTTGTCTCAGAGGTCCTTGTCTTCAGCAAACAGCTAGATCCCCACCATTTCCAGAGGGTATCAGCAAAGGCAGAGCAGAAAATGCTCTGACCTAGCTAATTTTAAATGAATGTAACAATTATTCAGCAATCTTGTGTAAATTAGGGTTTCCTTGGGTACATTTAACTAATTATCTGGGATTCTGAAGTGGAAACATGACACATTGTCAACATCCAGCAACAAAAGGATGCACTCTGCATCCTGCCCAGTTGGTAATGCCTCTTGATCAAAGGATTTAAACAATGAAGAATTGATCAATGTACCTTTGTAGAAAAAAAAACACACACAAAAAACACATAGAAAAAAAAAGAAAAGGGGCTCATGGGGGCTTAGCTGCTGGTCAAGGTCAACAAAGCATGGTCCTTTAAGTTGAGGCCATGGGACAGGAGTCTGTCTTCCTATTCACAGACAGAGACTGGGCAAAGAGATTGCTTTGCCCAAGGTACTTCAGAAATCCAGTGAGGTGAAACCTCAGAACTAAATTCAGATTTTTCCTGAATTCTCCTCCAGTTCTGTAGCAACAAGACCATCACCAACAGCACACGAAGAGTAGCTGAAATGCCAGTGAAGGAAACAGGCTACACAATGAGCTCGGCAGGGCTGGCTTCCCAAATAACACACATACAGTAATTTTTTAACTGTATCAGCAGTAAGAGTTCAGTGAATGCCAGTAAACATGTCATTAGCAGTGTAAATTAGTATGATTTTTAATAATAATCATCAGAAAAAAACTAATCTATGTTTAGTAGAGGAAAGAATATAATTATTTAAAGAGACCTCTGTTTTTCCATGCTGCATACAAAATAATGTGGGTGTCTGAGAAGGACACAGGGAAAATAAAGGCATTAAAAATTCCTGTGGCTAGAAGGCTCCTTCTGCAGCAGTGGAGGACACAACGTAAAGGATGGATCAGAGTTGTATGGGGCACTGTGGATAAGGCAGCATGTTGACTTCCTGTGTAAGGCAAGGACCACTGAGATCTCTGCAGTGATTTGAGGCAAGGATTTCACTTCACTTCAACTTTGACCACACTCAAAACTGCTTCCCTGGAAGTGCACAGTGTTGTGGGCAAGTGAGGGCAGAAGGGCAACACAGAGCTGGCAAGCACAGCCGTGCACCAACAACTCTGTCTTTGCAGTCCCCATCAGGCACCCGGACACCACCCCGTGGCAAGCTCTGGTTTGCTGGATTTCAGGATCAGGCTCCCATCCTGGCAAGCTGCTCTCAGTTCATTAGCGTAAGTGAATTCACCAGCAGCTATAGAAATATTTGTACAGGGCAGTCAAAGGAGTGGGTGGAATTCTCCATTAAGTCACCTGGCTGCTATTTCTCCTGGAAAAAAATGTGTGCATTGGTTCAATTTGACTGAAAGGCATTTAAAGAAAATGTGAGGGTCAACAAATCGGCTGTTAGTATTACTCACGTGTGGAGATGAAGGCAGTGGCAGTTTGTCACTCACAGGAAAGCTGACAGGAATATGGCAGTGTGATGGGGTCCTGTACACGGTCAGATTGTAATGCTGCTCTGAACACTGGCACCTAGTGATAGTTTTTTGTTGAGGAGGAGAGGGAAAAACAAAGCTTTGCTTTGGACCTGATAAACAGATCTCCCTGGAGTACTCCAGGAAGGTCTTTAAGGGAGAAAAAAACCCACAGAATCCTGTACTTACATGAATTATGTATCAGTAGCTTTTGTAGGACCGGGGCTTTGTGATGAAACATAATTTTCAGAAGAATAAGAGGTAGGCAGTAAGCTTTTGAAGGGTATAACAATGGTATGTATTAGAGAGATGTCCATAAATGCCTGTATTTCCCTGTCACTATCTATCCACACTTGCATCTATGTGAGGTTGTATACAGGCTTGTCCCTGGCATGTGCCTTTTTTCTCCTTGGACTTCTCAGTTTTCCCCTCTTTCTGCTTATTCCCACTGCCCCTATAACTTTTCCTCATCCCTGCACCCCTGTCTGTGTTTCTGGGCTCCCCAGCTGTCCTGTTACAAATTCTTCCCTCCTCTCAGTCTCTTTCTCAGTCTCTTTCCCAGTCTGCTTTGATGCTCTGGGCAGTCTTGACAAGCATAGAATTTTCCCTTCAGGCAGGTGATAGGATTGGTCCCCTCCTAGTGCCATTTGATCAGTAAAAACCAAACCCAGCAACCAAGGACAGAACTGAGTCACTCAAATTCATTGCTCAACAAGTGTCTCGAGCATAGGACCATCTCCTTGTGTCACCACTTAGGGTCAGTACCTCGCAATACTGACTTTCGGGATGCTAACAGACTTCACATAACACCACGGTCTGCAAAACCAGACCACTGTTGCTTGTGCTGACTTCCCTGGTGGACTTGCAGAATGGAGGACAAGCAGAGATTCTGTGCCAGTGTAGTGCTAATGGCTAAACAGGGTGCCAGATTCCAGTGACCTCCACCATCAGTGCTAAGCATTTGTTTTACCAGGGGGGTGGAGATCCCATCACACCATCCATGGGCTGCTGTTTCCACTCTGCCTTTCCAGAGACAGCCCTGGAAAAAGCTGTTGTGTTGGACAGTAATGCTCAACGAGTAGCACAGATTAAAAAGAAAACCGTATGTTCAAAACCCAGCGCACTGATTATCACATTTATTGCTGGGTTTAGAGAACACAGATTGAACAGAATTAATGAATTGTGCCAGCTGCAAAACTTCTGGCAGATGGAGCAGAAAAAAAGCAGCCCTGGATGCTGGGAATGATCTTCACCTCTTTTGAGGGAGATATCTGTACAATGAATATATTTAAATGATGAAAAAAACCCTCTTGTGCAAAGATGATCTTGCTTTTTCTTCAAACTTTCTTTGAAATAATTATTTCAAACACAACAGCTCTTCAGAAGATCAACAGCTAGGATTATAAAAATATCGCAGCACAGACTGATTGCTGCTGAAGAAAGAATTATTACTAAGGTTCATCTTCAGTTTCTTCACTTTTTTTTTTTTTTTTTGGTATTAAATAGAGACTATTTACAGCCCAGAAAACTCCATGGTTCAAGATCTGAGATGTCATTTTTAGCTATACCTTCATCTTTATGGTTCACATCAACCACGATCATCAGTTAAGTCAATAGTTATCTTCCCTACCTACCTCTGAGATGTCCTGAATGAACCCATCAGTCAAGGAAGACTTTGGTGCTCTTGCTGCTGGAAAGAAGAAAAAGCACACACGTCAGAAGGAACCGGGCAAGAAAAGTTTCTTCATCCATCATCACTGAGCTTGTTTTCTTAAACAAAAGTACAAACTACTGCCTATATGTGAAAGTGAAGCAAAGATGCAAAACCAAAGAAACTTGCTATGCTACGTTACGTGCATTTGCTGTTATGATTCTTACAGTCCAGACTTTCATCTATTTTAAATTAACCCCGAAGCCAATTTTAATGCTATGATGCAGCTGAAAATTGAGCAAGCTCTAGAAAAGGAGAAAAACGCAGGTGAAGAAGTTAGGGAAGTCTTATACAGCATCCCTGGCACCAGGAAATCTCAGTCCATCTCTACAGTACTGGGCATGCATTTCTTATCAAGCGCCTGCATGCGCAGAGCATCGTGCTCGCAGAAGAGGGGTGTAGCCAGCTGGGTGCAGGATTACTGCCTGCACTGCAGTGCGGGCTCCAGAAGATTTTAGCCTCATTGCACAGTACAACAAATCCACGGCGCCGAGTCGAGCAGCAATCGTCAACCGTACGCTACAAATGCAGCATCATATTTTGTTCTCCCTCTCGGGTTCAGTTTGAGCTTTTCTTTCTTGTCATCTCTGAACTATGCTCAGAGGTCCCCGAGACAACACCCTGTCCTCAAAGTCAGTGTTATGCACCACTGAACAAAGCAAAGAAGTAAAATTACCTTGTTTTTTCTCATGTAGAACCAAGGTGATCTATGTGATATCACAGAAGGTTGGAGACCTGAGATCTGAATATGCTCTCAGCAAGTGCCAGCCTGGTGCTCTGAGCACACCATGGGTTTGCCTGACTTCTAGAGAGACGTTTTCCCTCATGATTTCCTCTTTCAGATGCCCTGTTTGGCATGTTAATATGCTGTTATAGGGAATTACACTTCAGACTCCTGGTCTGGAAACACAAGATCTGAAAGGATGGTGACAGGTCATAGGCACATTTCACAAAGAGTTGTTAATTGTCAAAGCCTTTTGAAAATATTTATCCAAGTAAATTAACAGGTAGGAATCTCAGCACAATTAGAAGAGCCCAAGGCCTGATGTTGTGCACTTGGCCAGACATAGCTAGTCAAATAGCAACATTTTTGTACAAATCCTAATTAAAGCCAGCAGCTACTAACATTCACAATGCTAGGCTAAATTGTGCACAGATAAAAGCGGTAATGAATATAAGTTAAACCCGAAGATATAATGCAGATCTGTAGAGGCACTTCCTGCAGATCTCTGTGCCCAGCAGTACTGGGGGATGGCAGAAATGTGTGCTGCTGGGGCTCAGTGATATTTTGGTTGTGGAAAGATTCTTTTCTTTTTTTTTTTTTTTAATTCAAAATGTGAAGTACTTCTAAATTTTGTAGCAGCCAACACAGGAGGCACAGAACACCTCAAAACATCCCTTTTTTTGTGACTTTACTTATAATTTCTGCACTCCTGTTGTTGCCTATGGCCTCCCAACACAAACCTTTCCATCAGGAGCAGCGCTTCTGCAAGGGCACATGGACTTCATGCACCTTTAATGGTTCTCCTTCAAAAACAGGGTTGCAGGACATAGGATGAAGACACAGATAGCTCAACACCTTGCACTGCAAGTCAGCAACAGCCTACAGCCCAACCTACCGCGACTAAGGGGAGTTCCTACAGTTTTGCTGCCAACACAGGTTGATAAAGATATCAAGAGATTTAGAGCACCTCTTTCTCACCTATTTTCATTACTAAAACTCTAAGCAATATAATTTAAAATATTAAATAGAAAAGGCAAATTTATCTGCTTTTGGTGTGGCAGCAGACAGCTTTTCCCCTCCCTTTGGTGAGGATAGGCCTTTTTGCAAAACCACTTCCAGTGCTGCTCCAAGGGAATGGGATGGTTATTTTCTCTGACAGTACCAGCCCCTCTCCCCATTTCCTACTCTGAAGCCATTAGCTTCAGATGTACAGATAACAAAGCAAGGAGCTACCCTGTTATGATTTCTGTTGATAGGGAGAATGGAAAGGGCAGACTGGCACCATGCTACAAATTAGCCACTTCAATATATTCCTTTTCTCCCTTTTGAGTTTTCATGGGTACTTCTAGACACTGCAAAGGCTCATCCTCCAGACAGTCCAATTAAAAGCAAAGTTAGATCCTGTGATTCAGTGTTTCAATATAGCACTGTTTACAGCATTTTTCCTTGTTATTTCATGACATCAGCAGTTGGCAGAGTAAAAACCATTCAGTTTGATTTGTTGTTCATGGGGCTGACTTCCTCCCCCTTTACAGGCTGCTGACTTTTTTGAAAGGAACATTTTTACATTGCAATGACAGCGTTCCATTGTCTTCATAAAAACAGGTTTCCAGATAGCTGTGATTACAGTCACACATTTGAACCAGGCTTAAGTATTTTAAGATCAAACCCTTACCTCTCCCTCTCCTCTTGAAAGAATTAAGTCTCCTGAATCTTTTGGTTGACAGCACTGCTTTCTCAAAACAGTCCCAAAGTTATTTGGCCCATCAGTCACGTGAGAGCTCAGTGCCAGCGTAAACCAGCAGATGTGCTCAAGTGGCACTGCTAGCAGAAGGCAAGGTCTTGTACAATGCATCTTGCCAGCAGGACAGCACCGCACCGTGTCCTCTCCTCCTCAGCCTTGTGGCAAGTGGCCCAGTCCCCAACTAGCACTTCATAACCATTATGTTTGTACCACTTTGGCTGTTAAATGTGGAATAGTTCCTTCTTTTCCTGCCATTGTCAAGCCATGCCTAATAAACCCACATACCTAACTGGAATTACAGCAAATAGCCACCTATCTATGTAATGCAGCACGATTTGACACAACGAGTGATCATCTGGAATGCTTTCCAGAGAGGCACACTGAACACCGAAATACCCGTCTAAGAAGGTGGAGAAAAGCAAGTGTGATTGACATGTCATTTTTTATGTACTGGCAGATGATTCACAGTGTTGGCCTCCATGGTATGAACAACAGGAGGATTTGGAAGGCTTTTTACAAGCAGTCCAATTCTGCAAAGATCATACATTTTTGTGGAGGTTCTGCAAAACCTCCCCACTGCTAATTTCTGTCTAGGCAACAGAAATGGTATTGAAAGCTTTTTATAACAGAGTGAGCAAGACTTCAGCTGAACTCAAACTATGTGATATGGATAGAAAAAGTAACTATACAAGAACAAGTGGGAAGCTGAACAATGAGAAACTGTTTCTTAAGGTAACAGTTCATTTATAGCAGACTGTTGAGAAGCTGCTTTTGTACTGCTGACAATGCCCGAATGAAATCAGTGACTCTACAGTGACTTTATGAAGAAATTGCAGATAGCCCCTACTTTGCTGGAGCTTTTATTAAGGTGTAAAACTCATTACTAGCAAAGGGCTAAAAGCTGTAAAACTTTGGTCTCGAAAGTTCCAGTGTTCAGATGGTGAGAGACTTTGAAAAAATGGTTTTGAACAGGCTGTCAAGTTCAGAGTCAGAACAGAGCTTTGAGGTACTCATTATTAGAAACATAGTAATTCAGGACAGAGTACTACTTCAGGTGCTTACTTCTTTCCTCACAGAATGCTGTGACTTTTGGCATGAGATTGGGACTTTCAAGAGGCCCAGAATCAAGCTGGCCCAGTCATAAGTCACTAACCAAGCAGAAAGCATATACCAGAAGGAAAAAAACTGCTTATAAGCATCTGGACTTGATCTCCAGAGGTCCCTTCCAACCCCTACCATTCCATGATTCTACGATCTGGGAACTAGCTGCTTTCATCCAACAGAGATCCACTCACAAACAGAACAATAAATTAGAGATGCTATCTGGAGATACTTGGCCACCAGCCTTTTAAAGGGCCAAGAAAGTATTTCCCTGAGAGGATCAGATCAATAGGTGGCTGCCCAAACTTGTCATTATTTTCAGATGTCACAAGATGTTCTTCAGACCTCTAGCAAGGTGAAATGGGAGGGACAACTTCAAAGCATGGAAATTAGCAGCCTTCAGCCATAGCTACAGACCACTGGTAATGGAAGGATAGCACCCCAGGTGGGCTTTCACCTGTGCACCTACCACTGGTTTTAGATGTACAGTGTCCGTAAATAAAGACTTAGTTTGACATTTCAATGCACTGTGAATCACTATTCATTGTTTAGATGATGGCTCAGCCAAGTTGTTAATTTCTTACTACTCAGTTTTTCACAACTATGTTCTCAAAACTGTGAACACATGATATTGTAGAACTGTTCCCCTTCTTCACTCCTAAATGAGAGAGAAGATCAGGAAGTCAGAGCAGAACACATATTGCATATTCTTAAAGCATAAAGGCAAAGAATATTCTTTCTTTATAGAATAGCTGATACCTTGTGTTTGCCTGTGGCTTGAATAAAACTAATTCGTGCTCTTTTGCATTAGAAAATACTAAGAAGAAACTATCGAGAAGTTAGCAAGATAGAAATCCTAACTTTCAGTGACATTCCAGAGTGCCTCTGATGGTGCAAGCTTCAGTACACTGCATGCAGCCAGACAGTGAGTCTAAAGTGAGCCGTGGGGAATCTAAGTACTCCCCTGCCTCATCATGAGCAGCCAGTCCACGGAGCAGAGGTCTCTCACCCATGCATATCCTCAATAGCTGTTTCTATTTCTGTCTCTCTGTGAGATGTCACCCACTTATCCATCGGAAGAGTCAACTGCTTATCGCTTCAAATAGAGACACAGACAATTAAACCAAAACCCTACTTAGAATTCGCATTCAACCCATTTGCCCTCTACAATAAAAAGGGCCTTAAATGTCACAGAAAGCATATTCCTAGCTTTCCAAAATCGTAACTTCTGCTTTGGACTTGGAGGATTGTCAAAAAGCAGCAGCAAGCTCAATGACTTTGAAGGCCAGCAGCGCAATCATTTCAGTAACGCACGCATCTGACTGCACGCTGCCTGTTCTCCTCGGCTCCATGTAAAGCAGTCATTATCCTGGCGAGGAAACACAGAATTGCTCTGCCTCTAAAGATAGAAGACTTCATTCATTGGCAAAGTTGCCCTGGCCTTAAAATTCAGCAAATTTTCTCTGTCACAATATGAGAACAGCTTTTCCACACCACTTATTGTACCCATGCTCAAAAAACCATCACGGTGTCACCAAAATCATTAGGTTGTCAGAACTGAGCGAATGTCTCTTTGCCAGTTAAATGCCACCAGACAAATGCCATCCGATTTGCCAGCACAGCTCACTCATTTTTACAGTATTCCCTTAAATTCAACATATATCACTCTTTGTCCACTCTGTCTCCTTATCTACGATGCTTTAGAATAGAAATAGCTTTAGGAAAGGATGAAAGATGCGTTTAATTTTTGCCAAGTGTGGTGCCATTAAAGTCATTAGCCAATATTGGTTCCAACGGGAGATTACGAACAGTGGGAATTTAATGTGCTCCTTCTGCAGGATTAATAGATACATGTCTCATAATGTTTTTGTGCACAATGACAGCTTGAGGCTGTCAATTCCTACCATTTCCTGATTAAAAAACATCAGACAAGCTTACACCCATTCAAGAAGAACAGAAGATGCAACTGAAGACAAATTGTTACATGAGGTACAAAGGTTTAGAGCGTAAGATTTTGGCAATGGGATGTGTGGGTTCAGAAAGTATTTTAATTGGATCATGAAGTTGCCAATGTTCAGCTGCAAGGTCTCCCAGATTACACATTATCATATTTGTACGTGTCTCTTAGGAAAGGGAAGAGGTTCAGGAAAAGCTATGTCAGTATACTGGCTTTTTTCAGTCTTTGAGAGAACTTCTATTGCCTACTGTGGTAAAATAGAGGGCGTTCACCTTTGGACTTTATAAACCTCCACAAAGCTATTCCAGAGACTCAGGGGATGCCTTCACCTAGAATATGCAGAGGGAAGGCAAAACCAGTCATTTCCATCCTGCTTAAGAAGGGCAGTCTGGGAGTGTTAGCAAACACAAAGCACGTGATAGCTGGATGACAGGGACCTGATGATCACTGCATCCAAGCCCTTGACTCAAAGCAAGATGAGCTGGGGCAGGGTGTCCAGGTCTGTGTGCAGTCAGGTTTTGACTGTATCCAGGGATGGAGACTCCAGAGTCTCCCTGAACAGTGACAACAGCCATTGAGTTAAGACTTGAGCAAGGACAGAGAGAGAGCAGTGAAGGCCAGCTGCTCCCTGAAGGACGGGAGCTGGGAGCTCAGTGGGGTAATGCAGGTGACTGGGCAGGGACCTCACCAGCCTGGGCACAGCCTCACGGTACCTGAGCGAGAAGGGCAGGCCCAGGAACAACAGCTGGAATCAGCCAAGTCCAGACCACCAGACAGGTGAGGGGTGACAAGGCAGCTCTGAGGCCAAGCTGGGAAGGAAGCCTGTGGGTTGGGGTCCAGGTTAACAGGGTCCACAGCCAGGCACAGGCATGGACCTAGAGATGGACACAGCTGCAGGCAGCTCAGCAGAGAGTGAAGGTGCTGAGCTGAAACAGCCACCAGTCAGAGGCTGTGGGTGAAGGTCCCATGTGAGGCTGGTCAGGACCATTAAGGTCTATTACTGCATTCAGGGCCCTGACAGAGAGAACACAAATGAGCTGGAAATATCTTCCCACTGATAAATTGCAGCACAACTCACAGGGACAGTGTGAACCCAAACAGATAAGGGACCACACAAAAGAATAATGATCATCTATTCTCTGTTTGCAATGGCAATTCTGAGAAAACTATTAACTTACAAACTCAAAGGCTTTCATAATTCATGATTCAACTGAGTTAACTGGTGGCTTCTTATTATGCAAATACATGAAATGTTTTGTTCTGGGAATATTAAAGAACCTTTATTCCTCTGTCTGTTGTTATTATACCATGACACTTAAATCCTCCAAATCTTGCCCTAAGATTCCAAGGGAATAGGAGGTTTCCAGCTAGAAATGCACCTCTGGAGTAGTTGCCTTTTCACTCTGTGTTGAGTATCCACTGGGAGAAGGTTTCTAGGTGAGGTCAAGGGCACGTCTCTGGCAGCACAGACAGCTTACTGAAAAGGGACTGTAGTAACACCATTGTAACACTGGCTTTGTCCATCCCACCATTTCTCTAAGGCAACATCTTTTGATTTTGATAAAATGTTTTAATTGTTGTACTTGGGGATTTACAATCTTCACTGTGGCATAAACTAGGGCACTCAGACCTGTGGACAGTGTACTTTTAATTGACTCAACAGCTTAAGGCTGAAATACCTTCTCACACTTACTCAAGGTGGGAAATACTCATCTTTTCATCAGTCCCTACAAAATGATTTTTTCTTTTTACCTTTCATTTTTCATTAGAAAATGAATTAATTACTAGAGCTTCAGAAACAAGGAGCAGAGATTAATTACTTTTGTTTCCTTCCTTGTGATGCCAAACCCTCTGACCTGTCTCTCCATCAGAGTTAAGGTTAGGTTTTTTTCAAGTGTTAGCATTTCTGAAGGGAAAAAGTTATTATAACAAGCAAGAGCAATAACTGAACAATCACCAAGGTTACCATAGCCTAATAAATAAAGTTGCAGATGAACATCTTTGGATTGCATTTTAACAAGAAACCCCAAATCCTCCTACTTTTTAATAGAGGAAATATGAGCATACGCAGGACTTCTCCATGGAAGAATATGTCCTTTGAATTTATTTTACAAGAAAAAGGACTCCCTAAATTATGCCAGTTTCACTGAAGTAACATTTTGTATCTGCCACGTTATGTTGTCTGGGCAAGTCAGCATCTGCCCTCCCCAGTCTGGCATACTGGGATTTCTTTTACCCTACCAGGCAGCTGTACATATAACACTGACAAATACCATCAAGAAGTCATTGTACTTTCTGTTTAGAGATCAACAGTTTAATACCCAGTCTAAAGAGAAAAATGACTTTGTCAGTATGCATCTAGATGTGCAGCCATTTTGTCCTTATCAGAAAAAAGCAAGTCCTAGCACATCTCCCGAGGAGTATGGCAGTGATCCAGAAATGGCAGATTATCACCATCGCTTTTAAAATGGTCTGGCAGAGCTTTTTATAATGTTTGTCATGCTACATGTTCAGGATTAATTGTTGCCAAGAGATTATCATCTTCATTTAAATTAAAGATATTAAATTAATACCATGAAGTTTCAAGTTCACTGGAAGGTAAAAGAGGATTTGTTATAAACAGCGAGGACTCGCTTTAAAGATTATACAAAATCCAGTAGGGTATTTCCGTACCTATACTCACCTCCTATGTAATCCAGAGAAGGGAAAACGAAGGCAAAAATCAAAAAGATATGCTTTGCATCAAGAATTATCAAGAATCCTGCAATGGATCAAACAAACTAACAAAAGCAGTAACACACCAGCTGGCCATCAGAAAGGCTGAAACCTAATTAGCGTGCAGGCAGGTATTAGTTTCCAACCAACTGCTCCAATAAAGCCATTCCTTTTGTGTGAAAGACTTAACTGAACTACATTTCTGCTGCTGAAAGGATGTGTCTAAAAGCAAACCAAAATATTCAGAACATGTTCATATTTAAATCGCAACAACAAAAAAATTTCAAACACTGAGCTTTCATCCTTTAAGAGCTGCATTTAGAAGAATTTCAAACAAATGTTAATAAAGTTATAGACAAGTTAATTTGTGAGATGAAAATAAGGATGTTAGATCAGAGTAATTCTGGTTTTCATGCTTTCAGATCATGAGGCAAAAGAAAAATTAGTAAAGAAGATGCTTTAGCATTTTACTAACCTCAATCCACAGGTCTGCTTTGCTTCGTGTAATTAGTTGCTGGGTAGAGATGGGAGAAGAGGAATAGATGATAAACTCAATTTAATTAAGTAGAAATTTAATTAAGTAGGATTTCCCAATAAAATTTCGTCACAACAGATAAGACATTGCCTTCAATCCAAGAAAACATGAATTCTAAGTGTTGTTATTTGTTGCCCCATTGAGAAATGGAGTATGATTTTGATTGTCTCTAAGGCATGAAGTTTACAAGTGAGAAAGTGTACATTCCAAAATGACTGGTGTCAAACAAAATATTAAGGTTCAAAGAGCTACATGTGACAATAGATGTGAAATGATCAGTGTCAAGAGACCGTAGACACATCGCAATTGCTGTCAGCTTCTCGACAGAGCCATATTGTTCAAAGCCAAACTATTAACTCCGTTCAACAGAAGCTGCCCTACAAATGGAAGAGAGGTCCCTTCACCTGCAGAAAACCAAAAAGTATATACTGAGATGGCCAAATCATTTTAACTTTATTACTAACAGGTTACACACCGGCTAACCGAGGAGCCAGGTAGGAAGCTGTTGAACACAGCTCATTGATTCATATCAGAGCATCTTTAATACACGTTATGAAGCCATCTCTTGAACTATGAAGAATATGTCTAGGTGGGCAGATTGAGCAAAGCTGATGAAGTCTGCACTGAAAAATACGCTCTGAAGGAATCTGGTGATATCTTCCAGGGACTGGAAGAGAAATGTACACAAACACACACCACTTACTGATCTCCCATCTGACAAAGGTGGAGAACTAAAGGCTACACACTACCTTTGCTGTAGCAATGCCTTTGTCCTATTAGCTTCCTTTCATAAAGCTCCCCATCGCTGAGGAAGCACAACACCTATAAATAGCCAGGTCTGCAAGTGATTTAGTGGTTCAAAACTTACCAAAAAAGCACTTAAAATTTTGTCAAACCTGAATCTCCACAGAGAAAAAAGCCTGAAGCCTCCTGAGCAGCTCCTTCTGCCTGGAAGCAGAAAATTTTTGTTTTGAGAGAAGACTACACTGAATGAATATAGAGACTGAAGTTTTGTTGTCTAAACTGGTTATTTTTTTTAAAACAAAAATTTTATCTTCAGAACTATGGTCTGGATCCCCCAAGACAACGAGGAAAGGCCGGCCAGCACATTACAGACAAAGAAGGCACTTTCAAAGTGCTTTGGAAAGCTGGTGTTAATATTCCAAGTTCTTCTGTTTGTTAAATACATGCAGAGGAAGAGTTGCTGAAATTACTGTATTTGACCCAATTTAAAGCAAAGTAATCTCACATTATGTTGTTTCCATAAAACAGAGAGATATGAAAAATCAAAATCAGTTGCTGACAACTTGAAGCTACCACAGCACCTTCCTCATGACTACTCAAAGTCCACTTTCTAAACTCCTCATTGTAGCAACCTCAGGTACTTCCCATCAAAAACAAGACCCTGGCAGTAGAGCCAGGGGATGCAGGGCCCCTCAGGCCCCTTGCTGTGTGGTCATATTGCAAGAAGACACCAGAAATTGTACCAATTGCATCACTAGCTCTGTGCTGTGTTTACAAGCAGACACAACACAGCTAGTGCCAAAAAACCCCAAAATCAGCTAAATGTGAATACATACAAAAGAATTATTCTGGTAAAGCAACTCAAGCCCCTTTAATACAGTGAAAATGTTCATTCTGGCTGGAAATATAAAGGAAAAAAAAAAAAAACCAACAAACCAACCAAACAAAACCTCACAATAAAAATACTACTACTTTTTAAATTCTGAAGAATACAGCTGCCCATGAGAGAGTGCTAAATGCAAACAAACCTCAGTAAACAATAAAGAGTGTATAAAAATGCAGTTTAATCTAAATTTTCCTGGAGCTAAACACTCCATCTCACTTCAGACCACAAAAGGGAATAAGGAAAAAAAACAAACCCAAACCAACCCACAACCCAGGAAAAGATTTGCTCACGAGGAGGGAAAATATTTTAAGAAGTCATTAAAGCAACAACCTTCCCAAAGAGAATAAATCTGCAAAGCAGCAGCCAAACGAGCTGCCCAGTCTATTTTATCCGAGTTGGGCTTTTTTCCTATTACATGACAAACAACTGGCATCCAAGCTGCCAATTATTTAACCATGGTGAGACTTTTAACTCCATTTAGGAGGGAAAAAATATAGCTGCTGTAAATTTAACACTGCACAACAATCTACAACAGCTGCCTACGAAATTTACCTTTTTATCTCTGCCTCTGCTAGTACTGTTTCAACACACAGAGAGAAAATGTTCTCTCTCACACTGGTGGATAGTTACTTTGCTCTAATCAAAACATTGCAAATAAGTGAAACAATTAGGTAAACAGTGGATAACATGACTCTACATTACCACCTAGACAGCTGTTTCATCACAATTTACGTGCACAATGAAATGTCTGCATCAGACACAGCATTTTATATTACTGTAGGAGTGTCAACTTTGCTCATTATTACTGGTGAAAATTTGAAAAGACACCTAATTATTGTTTCCAATGCTTTAAATATTGTTCTTGCATTCCAAGCGAGTGCTGGCAAGTAGCACACCAGCCACTGCTTTGACTAGCATGTTACCCAACCCTGAACTACATCAACGATTTGTTTCTGATGCCCTTACTTTGAAGAAAAAGATTTTGCACTGAAGTTACTAATCTGAGTAGTTCTATGTAGATAACCTACCAACTAGTCTGAGTAAGCGTTAACTTTAACACACTGATCTCCTTAACCCATCTCCAATCCCCACCCACTCTATAAAATCCAAGAATAATAGGACATGAGTCACCACAGCCACAATCTGGCTATAGATCACAAGAGTTTTTCAGGGGTCATTAAAAGCCCTGATTCCACTCTTCATGGAATCAGGTAGCTGCTGCTAAGGGCACGTTGTGAATACACCAACTGCTAAAAAAACCTCATAGCTGAAGGAGGCTCGGGGATAAATTCACACACACCTTTTTATACTTTCAATAAAATCATTAGTCTCACTGCACAACAAAGAGCACATAATAAACAAATGTGCAATTGTACTGAGGCCACAAGCTTTCTGAAAAGCGTTAACTGGTGTTAACTGGCAGTAAAATGTAAGTTAGCAAGCACCTTTCTCAAGCGTATGAAAGATGTTAAATCAGAAGAATGCTGGATTTCTGTTACATATGCTTGCTGAATGACCACAAAATATACCCTCTTCTGTAGCTAACTAGAGAGACCAAGGCACATTAAGACACAGGAGCTACTGACCATTAGTTCTTGACTTCAAAGGGTCAACTCCTCAAATGGATACAAAGATCTTTCTAAATGATGTCCAAAAACTGTCCACTGCTAACATCCAAGCAAACAAGCATTCTGCTTAGATTGTTCTGTGCATGAAGGAAGATAAAGTATTTCTCAGCTTAAGGTGGTCAGGCAGGCTAGACAGTTCTTTTACAAAGCAGAAAGTACTAAAGAAAAAGAAAACTGAATTTGTAACAAAAGTCAACCGCAAACAATTAAGGACTCCACAAAAACTCTAGCTAATGAAAGATGTTTCCTTCTTTATTATTGTGTAATACTTCTTCACAGAAACATGGTATTTACAAATATACACATATAGACTGCTGATCATAAAATGTTACTGAAGAATTAGTCAAAAAATCAATTTACAAAAACCAAAAACTTTCCAAAGAGATTCTGGCTGAAAAAGTTTAATGAAATTTCAAGGAGACGCTTCTGTACAGAAAGACAGGGATTAGCTCCTCGAGTTCTGGTAATATTAGACGAGTTGTGAACCAAGTGAGCTAAGCTTAGCTGTACATTTGAGATGAGGCAGTTTTTTTTATATTGTTCTTTTTCACACAATTTCGTCCTGGTCAGTTCAACAGGTCTCAGGAGGCACTAGTTTGTATGTTTTTGGAAGCTGCAAGCATTGCTCTCACTTTGGCCATAAGATCCTGTAGAAAATAAAAGGAAAATGATCAGACATGTCTGGGCTTTGAACAGAGCTAAGGCATGTGACAGCAAAAACCTGCCTGAGAGGGTTAGCTTCCGCTGCAGTCACTGAGAATACTTAGCTTCATGACCCTCGGATATTAACAGTCTCTAGGCCAAGAGACAAAATTTGGAGAAAGTTCCTATGACAGCAACTGAAGTCTGTTTATACTACAATGCTACAAAGTGCGCTGCATAAATATTTAGAGCAGTTTCTATACAACAAAACACAGAAATCACATCAACTGAAATGGAAGGAAACTATGACCACATCCTCACAAAAACTGTAATGAACACGCAGCTGCTAACCACTGAAGGTTTATAAAAGGGGAAAAAAAGAAAACAGAGAAAGAGCTGGTGAGAAGAGAGTGCTAACAATTACTCTGTGACAGAAGTTCTTCTGTTTGCTTTGTAAAGCTGAATTAAAAATGTAGGCAGCAGCAGTGTTTTCACATATGATAAAACATTAACAGTGTTGTAAACCCAAGTAGCGGATCCCAGTCTTGTCCGAGTATCCAGTGGGAACAGCATTATAAAAGGAAATGAAAGTTTTCATAAATGACATTGGATTGAAAAAAATAAAAATACAAAATAAAAAGTGTGTATCAGCCCTGAATTAAATTTACTTAAAACGTTTCACAGATGCAATAAATGAATTAAAATCCTTAGTTCTTTTAAGGCATTTTTCATCTGAAGCTCTCAAAACACTTCACAGGGGAATCGGCATCATTATTGTACTATACAGATGGAAGGATTTGAATGAGAAAAGATACTGAATTGGTCAAGGTCTGCCAGCACGTTGGTAGGGAAATAATCTTACTAATAATTAGGTAAACTACATTTCCTTGGGCCCTTAAAGATAAGAAGATGTTAAACTAATCTGTGTTGGGAAATATCTTGCAGATTCATAAAAGTTTCATTCCTCTTTTTTTACTCTTTGTAAATAGTAACCAAGAACTGTATTGTAATACATAGTAATCTTTCCTTCTCTTACAGCTGCACTTCAAGCAAGCACTCTAAAATTAAACTAGCAAATGTGATGTCATAAGAAATATTTAACCCAAGCAATGTATGAACCAACTACCTTTGTCTGCAAGGTACGTAGTTTTAAATGCTGGGATGTTTACTGTACTTTGAAGATTATGACATAATTCATATGCCATTTTTCATCCCAGGAATTTCCATGCATTTGGTTGCTAGCCTAAGAATAGCTATGACATTAGTACTCTTTTTTTTCATTCCCTGGTGCCTATACTTGCTCTTGTCTATTTTCCTGAATATTCTTGTTTGCAGTTTCCCATAGAAAATGAATCAAATATGGTATGTAAGGTACTAGTCTAGTAGTATTAATTCCCATCTACTACTATTTACCTAGCAGAACTAAATCTTTGAACAATATTGATGTATTGAAAGAATAATGTATCCACTGGAAAAAAAAAAAAAAAAAGGAGAGAATATAAAAAAACCCAACTCTTGATTTTATATTGTAAATTTGCCAAAGCATAACTAAGAGCTTTCCTCCTCCAAACTTGGCACATTCAATTGAAAGTAAGTTAAATATGCACAAAGACTCTATGAGGGTGAGTGAAATAAAAGAAATGTAAAGAGTGATACTATGTAGTAGCTTTTAAAAAAGCCATGGAATTATTTTGGCAGAGGCTGGGTATCTTACGACTGAGTTAGAGAAGGTGAATGCATTTAGGTTACTGCAGAGCATACAGAGGCACATACCTGCTATGCCATGGTTCACAGCAAACTTGAATATAGCAACGAAATCATAACAACAATAGTTCAGAGACATAAACAGCAACAAGGGTAAGATCAGCTGAAGATACTGCTTAATGCAAAGCATATGCTCAGGCCAGTTTGCAAGAGGACGTATTTTTCCTCTACTGCCAGCACTACAAACTCAGCCTTTGCCAAGGCATTTCTACTTTCTTCTTTCTTCCACAAAACTTAACACTACATGGTAAGATGGGCTCTCGATAATACCTGCTGTTGGTAACTGGGGCATTGTAGCACAATGTGGACTTTCTTAACAGTGGATACACTGCAATACGATGAATTTACCTTGGTCTGTAGATGCTTGACTAAACTTGACAGTAGCTAGAGAAGCAACAGAATTATTTTTCTTTTAAGTAAACAGATCAAGAATGACAGTGAACATGGCTCTACATCATACACAAAGCTCAGACTTGTACAAGCTAGTAAGAAAACGGTATGATGGACACAATTAGGCAACATACTCTGAATTTGTTTATTTGTACCTGAGTGATTTTACTCTGCACTGAAGACACAATTGCTGAAGAGATTTGGCCATCTTTTTCCTGAGAAACTCCCCTAAAAAAAAAAAAAAAAAAAAAAAAGTAAAGTATCTTACACTATGCTAATGTCTCAAATTGCTACCTAGGAAAAATTCTGTCCTGGAAAGTTGCATCTTGAGTA